>JAYMTF010005958.1:0-10885 GCA_036897485.1 Pelargonium nanum | reverse complement strand
TAACTAACGATTAGTCAACATTAATATATTATTAAATTATTTAGTGGATTATAATTAAAAAAAACCCGAGCAAAGCTATAAATGAGACCTAATATCATATGATATAGTTCGGACTACCTAAATATGTCCATAATTGCTGGTAACTGTATCTGCAATGTAAGAAACCTTACCGGACCGGCCGGTTGACCCGGCAGGCTCACCGGTCCGGTTTCAGTAAACCCGGAGTATGAGTCAACAACCGGTCAAACTCGGTGATAGCCGGTCAAAACCGGTGATGGGTTTGACTGCAATGCCCGGTTTTTGGTTTCATTTGGAGAAAAAGTAAGTTTTATATTAGAATTGGGCTTTGATAACATTTACAACCCAACTAGATGAGTTTAGATAGGAATATAGTAGCCCATATAACATTAAAAAGAGACCTAGGCCCATTTTCAAAAATTTGATATAAAGAAAAAGAAAGAAAACCTAATTTGAATCATCTCTTCTTTTTCACTTCTTCACTTAGATCTGCAACTCCACGCCGACACCAGTTGGTCTCTGAGTTTGAGTGTTTTTGTCTTCTCTCTTACTTTTCTGGCCAGTAACTTGTTGAACAAGATCATTGATGAGGCTGAGTAAGATAAAGAGTTTTGTTTGGTTTAATAAGATGAAGTGAGGCTTCGAAGAGACATAGATGCGGTGGTGAACGGTGTAGTTGGTTGGCCGGAAACGGTGCGCCGATGTTGATTAAGTGAATCGACATCATCTGTTTATGGCTAGATATTTTTACTATACTTGGGTTTTACATATAATAAATTTTAAAAATAAATAAACTGCCGACCCGGCCGGTTGACCCGGTCAGACCGGTCGACCCGGGCACCTGACCGTGTCGACCTCTGGGTCGGTTTTTAAAAACATTGAACCAAAATAGACTTGTGAAACCACAAAATTTCAACACTATTGTTTTTTTTTTCTCTCAAACAAAGAAAAGAGCTAAAACATACAAAACTAAAACCATAATCAAATGTCACAAAGTGGAGATCATCAAATATGTATGTACACAAACTTAATCTTTCTAGCTACAAGACATGTGGGTTTATGAAGAAGTCTATGTTATGTATGTCCTCCAAACTCTAGTCAAGTGTGATCATGCATACAGCAATGCAACAAATCCAACCTATGCTCATCTCAATACAACACAAAACCTTACTTCTATTTTAATCAATAGGGCAATAAGATAGTAGAGATTTCGATTTTGAACTGAACAGTCTGCCTCTTAAGCTTTTCTCGGGAAATTAGACCGCATAGTGATGATGGCATTCTCAACCAGCCTTTGATTTGGTTTGTGAAAATGACGATCTGGTTGACATGGGAAAGATTATCTCCTTGACATTGTGAACCAATCCCTTGTCATAAATGTTATTCTTAACCACGACATCCATGTCTTCTAGGGGGGATCTTCGAAAGAAGGATTTGCATTTACTCTCTGGCGGCTTTATTTCTTCTTTCATCTCACCAATCCTTGCTTTCAGCGCTGCAGCGCTAGCCCGCGCTTCATGTAACTTCCTCTGCCAGCTCATGTATTCTTGCCATTTAAAGGTCTGCATCCAGGAATACCACACACACACGTTCAACATTCTCAGCAACAACACTTGCATCTATAGCTACAGCAGAAATGTCCAGAGTAAGGGAAGCAAACCTCATTAGTCGTGGTGTTTTTAAAACACAGGCTGGCATGGTACCCGAAAAAGCCCGCTAGCAACAGAGCAACTATGGCAAGAAATACCATAAGAAGTATTTGAGTGTTATAGGAGGCCAATAACCACTGTTACACACCCACATCATCCAGCAGAAAGTAAGTAAAAAGGTGACAAAATATGATGAAACTGTTTATTATAGTAGTGAACCAATAAATATAGAAAGCCATTTCTAAAGATAATTAGAAAATGCATGGCTTCGTCATTTAGGATGAGATATGAGTGATACAAGCCTCCTGTTGCGCACTTGTGAGAATTCCAAACTGCTACACTTTATAAATTAAAAGTAATGATAATTAACATGCATGGGTCAAAGAGGGAAGGGGATCTCCCAACCTCTTTTTTAGTATGCTTTCAAATGATATAAAACATAATAAATCCAATTAAAAATGCCAGGGCCATAATATTTTCATTTGACACATCTTAAATGCAATATAATAGTAATATACAATCTTGAATTCTCAATAATTTTACAGATGTTTTTTTTATAAACATTAATATATTAGATGAAAAACATAGAAACTCATAATTTAGTACCTTTACTGAATCATGCACATACATAGATTTAACATAATTTTTTACAAAGTCTTGGGATTAAATAAGAAATAATTTTAAAATACTCTTATAAGTTATTGGTTATCTTTTGTAACCAAAGTTAACCTGTTGCAAAATGCACACCTACAATTTGGTGCTAAGTTTGTTGACTGCTAAGGTGGTGCTGTCTAAGTTTTGTTTAATTTTAAAGCTTGTTTTGACTGTCTAATCACAAACAGGCACACATAATTAAAAAAATAATAATTAAATTCAAATATGAATCCAACACGAACATGCACACTGCCAAGATTGCTCTTGAAGTACTGTCATTTTAATTTGAATATGCTGTGAAAGAAGCAGTGTCCTACAGAAAGCTATGAAGCACAAGTACGGGTACGAGTACCCGTACATACCCAGTACGTCGATAAGACTAATTTTCAAAAAGACTAGATACGGGTACGGTGGGGTACTTATAATTAAAAAATATAAGTTAAATTAATATAACTTTTTTTTTTTTGCAAGATCAGAATATATTATAAAGTAGCTAGCCTAGAAAATAGATTAAGAACAAAAATATCAAAATCAAACTAGTATTATGCAGTTAGTGAAGTGTTGAGCAGCAATAAGATGAGACAATGAAGCACAAAATATCAAACAATACTGATTATTTTGTTAAACCATGTAAGGCTAAGAAGATGAATCAGTAAAACACAATTTGTTTTGGAATTCTGATTTACAAGTCAGCAATATAGGGAATAACATAGGCCAACTAGAAGGAAGAAGGATGTAGGATATGCCAATTCACAATTCTGATTTGTACTTTGAAGATTTTATTTTTACAATAAATGGTTGGTTAGATTTCTAATTGATTACTTATAGAAGAGGAAAAGATGTGATCTCGTATTTCAATTAATTGATTACTTGCAATAATTGATAGGAGGTTTTCCTTTTTCCAAGACTCCATAAAAACATTTACTACTATTTCTTTATTTTTATCAAAATTATGTAGATTTTAACTATATATATAGGTTTTGTGGTACTCAAGAAGTACCCATATTAGATGTTGACTGTACCCAAGATATTTTACCGTACCCAAAAAGTACCCACCAAAAAATTTATTGTTCAATTCATTTGGATAAGTACCCGGTACGTACCCACGGAGTACCCGTACACAAGAAGTATCGGGTACCGGTAGGTCCTCCTCCTAGGAGTGTACCCGTGCTTCATAGCTCCTAGGAGCAGGACCTACCGGTACCAGGTGCTGGTACTTCGTGGGTACTTCTGGGTACGTACCGGTTACTTACCCAAATAAAATGAATAGTGTTTTTTTCTTGGGTACTTTTCGTGTACTTTTTGGGTATGGTCAAACATTATGTGTACGATCAACATACAATATAGGTACTTCTCGGTTACTTCAATATATATATAATTAAAATCAACTGAGTTTTAACAAAAATAGAGAAATTTAAGTTTAATACAACTAATTAATTAATGTTCATCACATCTTATCCTGTTCTTAGTCTTCTAACCTACCAACTTTGTAAATTAAAATCTGGAACAATGTCATCAATGGCACCAACTTTGATCAAATACTCAATTTAGTACATCAAACTTTAAAAAGACTAATTTGGCACATGAACTTTAAATTTCAATCCAATTTGATACATACAGTTAAATAAGATTAACTATGTAGTTAACTTATTGTATATGTGGCAGTTAAATAATAATAGTAAATATCACTTAAACATTGACTTAAAAATTGAGGCCAAATTATAATTTTTCACTAAATAAATATTTACAAAAATGCCACATTTTTGTTCTCTTAAAACCCAGAAAATTCATTTCACCATAGGCTCACCTCTTCAATGAAAATCGCAAATATGCTTCAATTCATACTTAGTACCCAACAAAATCTCGACCAACAAAAGAAAAACTAAAATCACATTTAAAGAAAACATAAACTCACTTAAACTCCCAATCAAATCCCAAAGTTAGATTTCTAGAAAATCAACATTTTTCGGGAAGCCAAGAGAGCAGCCGATTGGCTTGCTACGTTTGGTTTGCAGCTCTCAGATAGGATTATAGCTGATTCGGTTGAAGCTTTCCCGCATGATTTTGGTATTATTATTCATGAAGACCGTCAGGCTCATCCTTTCATTAGACCAGGCAGAATGTTCGTTTAGTTTGGTTTTGACTTTTGATGTATGCTTTATTGTATTATTCTTTATTGTTTGCATTCATTTTAGCTTGTTTAGGTGCATTCTTTCAAGAGGTAAGGCTCACTATGTCCCCCTCTTTCATGTACTTATTTTGATTTTTATTAATAAAACAGGTAGAGATCCGCCCAAACCCCCCACCATCTCAGGTGATGTTCTCTTTAAAAAAATGACCTAAAATTGATAAGACTAATAAAATGTCTAAATATTGTCTTATGAAATGCATGGTGGCATGGAACCAACAAATGGAATTTATGAAAATAGATGAGAGCTAAAGTGTCTTGCCAAACAAGAATGTTTAAGATTCTTATCAAGCAAGCTTAAGTCTCTTGTCAAGTAAGCTTCTAAAAAGTCTTACCAAGCAAGCTTCTAACTCTTATCAAGTAAGCTTCCATGCATACAAAATCTCACCATCCACTTGTGCAAAATCAAATCCTTGATAGAAGGATGAGATTGATGGAAAACATCTATAAATTGGTCATCTCTCTATTCAAGACATACACTAAAAGAAAATTCATCTATATTAGTATATGTTGGAAGTATTAAGGGTTAAGTGAGAGAAACCAATTATAATCCAAAAATGAGTTCATCAAGCTTGGAGATGGCTTCTCTAACCAATTCAAACATGATTCCTCACTACTTATTATGCATGTAAAATTCATAGATTTCAAAGATTTTTTTTAAATTCATGTGAAAAGACAAACATGATCTTATAAAGTTACATGACCGAGCGGTCATTTAGGGGACTTAGCTGGTGATCGGGTTGTTTCCTTCTCGACGATGGAGTTTATCCCCCATCGTCTCACTGGCCGACCTTGACTTGATGAAAAAGATAAAAGAAATTCCATTATTATGAACCAAATACAAAAAGATTTCGAATGTAGAAGAGCATATAAGTTATCATGCTCGCATAACCACCATTTGAGTCTCCAGAAACTGAGTCATTTCCGTTTTCACTTTCCGTAAACGAGTCCATGCCTTTTCTAGTTGTTCAATGCCACAACCCCCCCCCCCCCCCCGGGTAAAGGGAATTGGAAAAAAAAGAAAGAGATCTAAAAGGTACCCGTACCTAGACTTTTTTAAAGAGCCTATCGGGTACTTGTACCCGTACTCGTGCTTCATATTAAATTGCACAAACCCTAGTCCTCCGCAAATGAGAACAATCTTCATTTTTGATGAAGAAACATAATAACAAAAACTAAGGGGCCATTTAGTTGTAGAAAACAATCATCATTTTTGTTTTCTGTTTTCGTTTTCACTTTCTATGAAAAGTTTAGAAAACTTGTTTAGTTAAAACCTTTTCTTCCAATTTTATGATTTCAAATTTAAATTAAAACAATTTTAAAATGTAAGTTTTAAATTAGTAAATAAAAACATTAATGCATAACAGATGCTCCGAGAGACTTAAAGAAGTAAACAACTGTAGTACAAAAATGAGTTTTGCATTTGGAAAACTAAAAATAAAAAACATGTTTTCCAATTTTCCATATGCTTTTTAGAAAACGGTAGAAATACTCCACAACTAAACATGCTCTAAAATACTAACCTGTACAACTTGTGGAGCTAAACTAAAAAAAGAATTCTCCACGCCATAAATAGCTGAAAAGAAGAAAGGGAAAGATGCACTACATAAGCTTTATGAGAAAATAACAATCAACAAATAGATCTTGAATGCAAACCTGATTTACCTGTTAAAATGTATGTAACTTTTAATTCTTTCAATCGTCCAGCAAGTACTAATGCAATGGCAACAGTTCCATATACACAGAGAAGAAAATGCCTGCAACATACTACAGAAACATTTAATAAAACCAAACCAAGGAACAAATAGCCAAGCAGATTAAGCATATAGTTGGACATCTAGAATAAAGTTTTACTTTTAGCAACAAGGGTGGAGACTATACTGAATGATGACTTAGAATGAATGCCACACACAAATTCAAAACATTACAATACACATTAGTATTCTTCACATATAATTCAATTGGTAGATATATAACCCATAGTTGATAAGTAGATATATAGTAACCCATTAACATTTCGAGTGATAAATATGAAAATTACAAATAAATTCAGCTAGTATGGTAAGGGCAAAATTTGACAAACATCAATCTGGCTAGAAAATCTAAAGTAGGCTTTTACAGAAGAGTTAAGGCTGGCCACCAACCAAATGGTTTTAAGCCATTCCGACTTTTTATCTTTTCACAAGCTAGTAAACAAAATGTGTTGATAGTATAAGCATTTATCGCATTTATTAGATAACAATAGCTGTAGAGACTAAAGACTCATTGGATCACTTTAATATCCAATGACAATGAGATTTCCAAGTTAAGAGAAAATGCAAAGACAAGCTAAGCATTAATCACTATCGTATAAAAGCACAATCCTTAGAAATGTGTTAAAAATGGTTTTGGGCCACTAGCATGTGACTTCTTGCCAAGGTTGCATTTTTTTCTTCTTGAGGTTGCACATTCTATTTAATATACTGTGTATTTTAATAGATTCTTCATACGTTGATGACATTATCATATATTCTAAGAATATAACAAGTTTTACAACTAATAAATTTATTGGAATTCAGGAGATTATTTGAAATTTTGAATTCTCTGCTTCTCAAATCTCAACTATAAAAGGAAAAGATAAACATCATTAGCCATTCAAGAAGACATACACATGAGCAAACACAAATAGACATAAAATAAAAGGAAAATGAGAAAATGTCTTCAATAAGTTATCTCTTCTTCCTCCTTTTATTGGCGGATTAAAGGTAATTTTGGTACCCAAACTTTGGGGTGAATTCAGATTTGGTACCCAATCTTTTATTGTAGCCGAGTTAGTACCTAAACTTCTATTTTGTACCCAATTGAATGCCTACCGTCAATGTCTGTCAAATCCGCCGTTAACTGATGCTGACGTGGACAAAGCGTTGATGACCTGGCGAAAACGCGCTGACGTGGACTGCTAAGGTGCAAAAATGCGCTGATGTGGCAAAACTTGGTGCTGATATGGATTTTTCTATTTTTTAATATAATTATAAAAATAAAATAATTTATAGAAAAAGAAAATAAAAAAATAACTCTCACTTACTCTCCGATCTCTCTCACTTTCCTCTTCACTCTCTTATTCCTCTCTCTTGCTGGAGCCGCACCCCAACCGTCGTCGCCGCCGCCGCCTCGTCAGTCCTCTGCCATATCTCCGTGCAAATTGAGAGAGATCGGGGCAAGTCCTCCGCCAGAATTCCCATTTCCGTGCAGATTGGAGATGCAAATCGAGAGATAGAGAGAGCAGCCATGGAGCAAGGCCACCATCGCCGTGAGTTCGCCGAGCAAGGCCGCCGGAGATGGAGTCGGGCTTGCAGATCCAGATCGCCGTCCGTGAGCTCCATCGCCATATCTAACATGGTCTCAGCACGGGGAGCTCATCGCCTCCAGATCGAGCACGAGTTGTGGTCGTCGTCAGCTCGGAGGCTGTTGATGTCTGCCGGTGAGAGAGAGAGGGAGATGGAGCAAATCGGAGCAAATTTGCCAGAGAGATGGAGCAGATCAGTGGCGAGCTTCCATGGCCGGAGATGGGAGGAGATTGGTGGACGGAGATGGAGCACATAGAGTGTTTCATTATTCGTCTACTGTTCTGTCAACCAAAAAGAGTGTTTCATCATTTGGTTCTATTTTTGCTACTGGCTTTGTGTTTTGATTTTTTGATTCAGGATTCAAACTTTTTTTTTTGTATTTTGATTTTTTTTATTTCTGGTCTCAACTTCTCAGTTATGTGGTGTTGGTTCCTATATACTATTGCAAGTATATTGTTATTTTTTTTTTTGTTGTTGTTCATTTGAAGGTATGCATGACAAATCATAGTTTGTTTGTTTATAAATGTGTTTGTTTGGTTTTATAAATTTGTTGTTACCAGTGTGATGGAGACAAAGGAATGGATTTTGTGGAGAGATTGAAGATTTGAGTGTAAAATCAAGAACAAAATTGATGATTGAAGATTGAAGGTTGTAGTGTTAGAGGATATGGAAATGGAAAACATTCAAGAAAAGAGATGAGAAAATGCAATAAAATTATGAGAAAGAGAGAAAATAATATTATTTTTTATTTTGCTTTTATTTTTTAATTAAATATTTTAATTTATATCCACGTTATTATTGAGAGTGTGTCCAAGAGTGCCACGTCAGCGCGATTTCGCCAGCTTGGCACGCATTTGTTCACGTCGGCAGAGGATATTAGCAATTTTGATGGAGATTGACAATAGGTACTCAATTGGGTACAAAATAGGAATGTAGGTACTAACTCTGATACAATAAAAAATTGGGTACTAAACATAACTTTCGGCCAAACTTTGGGTACCAAAATTGCCTTTAATTCTTAAGATATCAACACCAACTTGGTTTGATTGTTTGACCACTTCGGAGATCATGGTTTAGTATTTCTTTATTTTTTTTAATAAGAGTGGATTGAGTAGGTAAGGAGAAGAGTAATTTAGTTGTAGTTGAGACAAGGAGAAATAGTTTTTGAGAATGTGTTCTTTGTTATTTCACACTGCTTCAGATGGTCACAAGTACACCTATTTATACTTGCCAATGAATAATTCTAAGGATAATTCTAAAGATTTCAAAGCTTCCTCAAAAAGCATTTACATTCTAGAAATCTCTATTCCTCTCGACATTTTTCTTCTTCTAATTTCTAGTTAACTCTAGAAATTTCTACAAAACACATTACTAATTTTAACAGGTTTATATTGAATGGGATATTGGGCGGGTTCACGGGTCAAACCGTAAACCGCTACAAAGTTAGTAAAAAAAATTTGATTAAATTGAAGGAGATGAAGAACTAAAGATTCAGTTGAATAAGAGTTTTTGTGTTTGAAGATCATATACAAAACACTAGTTCTTTGATCCAGTTTACTCATGTCTCAATCTACATGTTTAAATAGTCTTATATCAGTTCGAATTCTTCTTCACTTCGTTTTCTTTTTCACTTCGAATGTTTGAGTTTCATGTATTAAAATCAGTACCTTGTACAAATTAAGCGAGATTAGGATCTCAATGTTGAAGATAGTTTGAAGGAGATGAAGAACTGAAGATTGAGAGAGAATGAGATTTTAATATTGAAGATCATATTGAAGGAAATGGAAATTGAAAGTGAGTTGTTGATTGATTATGAGGTATGGATCCGTATAGATGAAGATTCGTAAGAGAGTGAAGAGACAGATTGATGATCTACTAGGAACAAAGATGAAAGAGGAAGAGAAACATTTAATTTAAATATGAGAAAAAGATGGGAGAAAGATGCTTTGAAAGTTCAAGAAAAGAGAGAGAGAAAGAAAGAAAGAAATTTCTAGAAATTCAAGAATAAGGGAAGAAGCAAAAAGTAGGTTAGATATGTTGTAGAAATAAGTAGAATATATAGGTGGGATATAAACTAGGGTTAGATAGATATGAGCGGGCGGGCGGGCTGGCCCGCGGTTTGGCATATCTAAAATCGTAGGCCGCACCGGGCCCAAGCGGTTTTGGCTGTTTTGGGCCGCCCTGTCAAGCAAGCTTACGGTACGGGTTAAAATGTGGAGCGAAATGGGGATTTTTGATAGGATACACCAGTTTCAGTTTTTTTTAATAACCCTAGTTGATAGAACCCGTTTAAGGTGGTTCAAGTAAATGATGGACCCAAAAGCCATCATCTTGTTGGTACGCGTCCCGCATCCTAACCGGACAAAACTCAAGGGCATAACTTTTTCTCTGCCCCAAAACGTTCCCGCTCTTTCTTTATGGATAGATTCCACTTAGGGCATCTCCAATGGATTACACCCTAAGAGTATGATACACTTGCCACATCATCTATCAATTTCTATTATACTCACTCCTACTATGATTATATTTTAAGAGTGTAATAACATGAGCCCACTTCTATTTTTCCATATATGTTACTATTATTTTAATATTATTGTAAGCATTTTTATTGGATTAGATAACAAAGTGTACAAGTGTCATATGCAATAATTGCATTATGTGCATCATATATATTACATGATTAATAGATATTACACTCACACAATGAATATTATGAGTGTAATGCACAACTTTTAATGCTATTACACCACTATTATACACCATTGGAGATGCCCTTAGATAAATCAACATATATATTGTTAAAGTTTGTGAGGTTGCACTAGAAGTTGCAACCTTATCAAACCTTACAATTTGGAACATTCTCATTGCTTCTAGCTCAAATGCCCTTTCATTTTCCTTCGTTTACAAAAAAATCACATATTAGCTAATAAAATAACTAATAGCAATCATTGTAACAATCACTATTACACATTAGCTAACAGCAAAAAGATGCACTCTTTATATAGAAGCTATTCACCCCATCATATCTTCATTTTTCCGATGTGAGACTT
>JAYMTF010005957.1:0-10886 GCA_036897485.1 Pelargonium nanum | reverse complement strand
AGAACACATGTGGTGGTGGCAATGACCTCCTCCCCCTCCCTCTCCCTCTCCCACTCTTAAAAAACCACTCCTTCCTAAGTGGAACAGCTACCCGTTGGCTGAGGAGGCTGATCAATTGTGGTGAATTTTGCAATATGGAAGCAATAGTTGGCTTCCTCTGTACTGATCATCTTGCATGAACATCTATTGGTTTCTAGTTGACTCCAAGTAACCAAAAATGAAGTCATCTCTAGAGAATAGTTTCTGAAAGAAACTACATTAAAATTTTCGTTTTGTGCACAAAGTCAAATTCATTGCAGTTATTAATTGATACAGAAATCTGGCTCTATAATTTGCAGCTGGCTACTATGCCAATAATTTAAGCGTTTCTGCATCTAAAATTCTAAGCCTAAACATCTGAAAACAAAATTTCATATGCATCAGCTGTTATTATGCAATACACAACAAATGTGGATCCACATTCAGTATCAAAACCTCATCCATTAGTGTCAACTTCATCAATGTTAATTGTACAATAATATGATAGCTGATCAATTTGCTTATAAGATGAAGAAGACCGAAGACGATTCCAATCTATTACTTTGATCATTCTATGTAGTCTGTACTCATCATTTAGACCATCTTTTTACATTTTTGGCAGCATCGTCACAGTAAACTACTCATTTAACACAGTTACAAGAAAGAAATCATAACTCCTTTGTAGATTCAATATGTGTGACAAGAAGAATAACCTCCAATTTTGTACTTCAGTACAGGGTGATCAAGATTATTTATTTATTAGACCTAAATTTGCAAACCATTTCACGGAGAATAACATTAATGTATAAAGAATGTTAGTATTAAATGAACAGAAATATTTGAAACATTACAGTAAATCAAAGTTCAAGAGTCATACCAACAGTATATGCAAAATGTATGTGGCTGGTCTGGGCTTGTATAGCCTTCTCAATGGGAGGAAGTGCAGCTTCAATATTTTGTACCCTAACCATCAATTTATGGCTTCTAGAAGCTGTAGTCATAACCTGCTCTTGTAAGCCATGGAAAACCTCCCCCGCAAATCTAGAGAAAAATGAACTATCTCAGTTTTTATAGTAATTGATGTGCAGAAAAGGATCAAATGAAATAGTGGTAATGTTCCCAATAATAGGATGATCAACAAGATATAATTTCAAAACAATTGCCAAATGGTCAGTGATCATACTGAACAATGCCTTGAATAGTTAGTGGGATCAACTGCCGAGTATTAACCAGTTCATCAAAAATATTAGAAGACAACAAACTGCCAAAAGGAAGACTAAGATACCATGGATTTCTCAGCTTCATTACATTTATGAAAAGAGGGGAATAGCTCCCATATCTTAACTCTACTACTTGATCATACAGATGACACAGCATTTTGGATAACACAAATAAGTGCTATGGATGCATTATTTGATAAACAGTTAAGCATAAAAATTATTCAATCAATGACATATATAATATCTGATAACTCAAGACTTTGAGCAAGGCGTCAGATATATGAGGCTCCGCTAACACTCTAGGCAGATTTTTTTTTTTCCTGGCTAAGGAGGTCCATTTTACCTCCAGAAAGATTAATGCTCATAGAAAACCTAACTTGACCAAGTTAACTTACCAATCAGTCAATCTTGCAGATAATAGTAATACAGCCTCCACAGTCCACATTTATCCAGAAAACTCATTTCAGGGTAAAATTCTAATAGGCATCATATCAACCACATTCAGATCTAAGGTGCTGTACATAGAGAAACATTTCAGTGTGAGTAGACAAGCTCTCAACTGCCACTCAACCATAAGCTGAAATTACCAATATTCATAGAGAACTCCATGTTATGCTTGACAACATACCACTCAATTTCATAACACTCAAATGTCTAGAGAGTAGCTAAAACACTAATGGCCCTAACAACAGGTAGTGAAGCATCCATCACCACAAATTTACCTCCTAGCAAAAGCAGGCAAGGCTATACGACATTCGACATACTAGCTTAAAACCCAATTATCAACCAAAAGGACCCAAGTAGACGTCATCCTAAAAGATATCATAAAACCTATCTGCTGAGACGTTAATACCAAACTAAAACTGAATTGAGCATCAATCACAGCAACTGTATAGAACGTGCCAAGCAAAGAGCAATTCACTTTTAGGGCATGTACATGATGATGTACTCGTTTTAACATGATATACAATACAGGCACCTCAAATGATAAGTTCAGATCTTGGAAAAGTTTAAGGAAACAAAAGTCAAAATATTAGTTGGGAGGTCAACCTCTGTTTGAGAACTTCTATTTCCAAGTTCACAATTACCAAAAATCAACAACTAATATCCAAAGTGCAAACTGACTTAATAACTACTCTGCTCATACTTTTTGGATCCCTCATAAGTTGCCAAATTTTCCATCAGCTAAATTTGACTATCAACTGATCAGGAGGTAGGAGGACCCATTCGTGCAACAATTAAAATGTTCCCTGTAGCTCAGATGGAAACAATATTAAGCTCAAAAACTCCCGTGAAGTCAGTCCTAAAAATTGTTGAAGCACACAAAGAGGGTGCTTTCAACATAAATCAGAGCTCAATTCAGCTCAAACCTCTCATCTTTTCACTAAATTTATGCATAAGAATAGAAACCCATTTTGGGATCAATAGTTTACTACAGACCCAGAAGGAGAAAGTAAGAAAATCTCCAAAAAAAAAAAAAAAAAAAAAAAACAAGAACACCCAAGCAACCAATGAAGCAAAGAAGAGTTGCTGTAATGCTACTGCAAGCTTAGCATTACAGCTCACTCCAGTTGAGCCACACAATCAATTCAGCTCCAAGCTCTCATCTATTCACCAAATTTATGCATAAAAATAGAAACCCATTTCGGGATCAAGAGGTTACTACAGACCCAGAAGAAGAAAATCCCAAAAAAAAAAAAAAAAACAAGAATACCCAATAAACAACCAATGAAGCAAAGAAGAGTTGACGTACTCAGCGAGGTCACCCAATTGACGCAAGATCCCGACGAGGCCAGCGACGGCGACGCCGTCGAGCACCGCCTTGGGATCTTCTGGGTTGGGCTCAGTGTAGAGCTGAGGGTGAGCCAGGGCGTACTGGTTCCGCACCTGGAATCTGACCAGCGGCATGTCTCTTCTCTTCTCTGGGTCTCCCAACTTTTTCACTTTCTCTCTCTAAAGCGAGCAACAACAATAACAGCAAACCTATAAATGGAAGAAACAATAAATGAAGAGACAGTAGGTGGAGAAGATTGGAGCAGCTTAACTACCCAGACTTAGACACTGTTTTTTATATATAAATTAAATTGGGATTTTGGTGTTGGTGTTGGTGAAGATTTTGGAAAGTGGATCGGTGAGTGAGAGAGAGAGACAGAGCATTGTTGCTTGTATTTGCATTTGCCGTACAGAGACTACAGTGAGTGTGTGAATGTGAAATGACTGTAATGGCCCTTTGTTTTGGAGAGATTGGCGTTGGTGTCCTGGGGCCTTTTCCGAGGTGAGGAAACGTGGATGTCATAACTTCCTTCTTCATTCAACTTTCAATTTCTGTTTTCATTTTTTTTCTTGTAGAAATAAATATAAAAAATTGTTCTCTTCTTCTCCTTCAAGGAAGACAATTATAAAACTAGCTACTTGTACAAAGATAAACAATTTCGGACAAATATTTCACATGTAGTGTAATATTATACTTTCTATCATAAAATGGGTGTTCTGGTTTTGTTTTGAGAAAAAATTAATGAGAAATAAGTTAGTGTGTGTTTTGTCCGGTCAAATCGGGGTCAAATACAAATACACACTTGTTACAAGTCTTCGATCTAGAACTTTGACGTTTTATTAATGTGAGATTTCGTACTTATGAATTTTGCAATTGGCCGTCGGGGCCGAGACTAGCAAATAGTCATGTGATTGGGCCTGCGCACGCACGAAACAACAAGCAAAATTCGAGGGGGCCCGGATTTCGCCTCGAGCGTGGGATTTCGTGCCATGAAATGAGAGCTCAAATTGTGAAAATGACACACAAATAAAACTTAAAAATCCAAAAAAGGATCAATACATCATCCCTTGAGGGGTATTTATACTTACAAAGTCTAAAGGAGAGGGGTGTTGTGTCGCATTCTCATTGGTTGCAAGTTGTCACGATAATGTCATCTTTAGATCATGATGATGTCATGTGGACAAATAAGGCTTTTTAATTACCATTTTCATGATGTAAGGGTCATGTAATCATTTTCCCATGGTGATGTAATGATGATGTCACCATGATGACATAATAATGATGTCATTTTCAAAATCCTTGTAAGCTTGGCAAGTGGACCCCGCTACGTGGGTCCACAGGGGTAAATATCCTTAGAAATAAAATTTGACTAGCCAAATATGCTTGGATGGTCTCGAAAGTCATATCATTGGATTCGTATGATCGTTTCAATGGTTTGAGTGGTTTCATTTTACCGCGGAGTGTATATTAAAAAATTGGTTCGGATAGCCGAAATTGGACTTACAATGCTGATTTGGACCCTCAAACGATCTTTATTGACAAGAGGTTTGAACTTGAGACCTCAGAGAGAAACAAAAGTGTTTTAACCATTTGGC
The DNA here is from genome assembly GCA_036897485.1 of Pelargonium nanum. Lineage (NCBI taxonomy): Eukaryota > Viridiplantae > Streptophyta > Magnoliopsida > Geraniales > Geraniaceae > Pelargonium > Pelargonium nanum. Next base: position 6,279 of record JAYMTF010005957.1, on the reverse strand, counting down.
CCAGCATGTCTTGGTGGGAGGCCATTTAATTACCATGTTCGTGTAGTCTTGTTTTGCCAAGAAGCACAGGATAAAAATTTCCGATTTTGTAACCATGTACATATCCACATTGGCAGTACTCCTCGCGAGTCTGAACAAATCATTAAGTGTGTACACACGCCACAAGCAACAAAAATGTGTCTTTAGACCATACATCATTACCGTCACATGGAAGTATAATGAAGAAATGGAAAAACTTGTATTTATATAAAGTTATCCATCATCGTGTATATATGGTTTCCACTATTTTTACCTATAATCTCACCATTTTTGCATTGTTTTCAGCACTTTAAATCATGGTGTGCTTAATTAATTATGAAACTCCATTGTTTTTTGTGTTTTTTCTTCTAATTAAATGCTACATGTTTGGATATTATGATCGTGTACGTGTTTCAGTGCTTTTCTATCATGTAAACACACGATACATGGCAAGGAGATGTCGAGAAATACTTGGAGTAACAAGAAGCCAATAAGAGCAAGTAAAGCTTAAAGGAGGCTGGAACAGGGGAAATTGTAACGACAATAATATTTTTTGTCACGATGAAACTTTCCGTGACAAGAACTATCTAGAGATTTTAGTTAGTTCGCTGCAATGAAAATCGCATTTGGCGGTTTTTATTTTCATTTTTGGCATTTTTTATATTGAAGATCATAAATAAAACAGGGTTTCACCTTTTTTTGGGAAGACAATCATTTTAGGTATTTCTAGTGTGTTTGAGAAAGAAAATAGATAGATAAAGAAGGATTAAGCTTGTGAAAGAAAACTGGAGCTTGAAAAAGAAACATCTCCTCCATTAAACCACTATTCATCTTGTATATTGTTCTAAGGAAAAATGTCCAATTTAGTCCATGAACTATCCAAAACGTGTCAATTTAGTCTATGAACTATCAATCGAGACAATTTAGTCCAAACGTTATCCAAACGGATTCCGTCCATATATTTGTTGGAATGTCTTGATTTGACATATTTCTGAAAGCATTTGGGCTAAATTGACACGATTGGATAACCTTTGGACTAAATTGACTCGAATGATAGTTCATGGGCTAAATCGACACGTTTTGGATAGTTCATGGACTAAATTGGACTTTTTTCCTTCTTCTAACTCTCTACTTTTATGCTTAATGTCTGAGAATGATCTTTTATTGACTTTTAGAATGATGATAATGAGTATTTTTGCTTATATTATGACTCTACCTTCATTAAGCTTGACTAGTTCTATTGTATGAATTGTAAACTCTAAAGTTTGTGATTGATGGTTGTTGAAATATTTGTTTATGATAATTAAAGATCTTGGAATTTCACTTGTAAGTAATGTCCAAAGCTATTGAGTTGTGATTCTATTTTGTGTTAATAGTTGCTTGTAAGTATGTGGGAATGAGGCTTAGAGCCACGAATTGAAATGCCGAGGTAGGGAGGATCTTGAGGGTGAAATATACTCAAAGCTTCCCTCGTTTGAATACTCAGATTTTACTGATATCTTTTTGAGCAATTCAGGTGATATAATGACTTAATCCCAAGAAAATTTGAGCTATAGAGCATGGTCATTCATGTGACAAGTCGGATCATCCCTTTTAGGTCCTTCTAAAAGGGAATGTCTTATACGAAATGCTTAATGAAGAGCTTTTCATATGTCAACCATGTTTTAGAACATAGTGTCCATGTGCTACAAGACCCTCTAGCAATGCACAAACTTGGGGGGAAATGTAGAAATTGAAGTCAAAGTATAAGAAATTTGTAAAAGATATTTCGAGAAACATTTGCAATGTGAAAAAGATATTGTCGGGAACTAAGATAAACCAACTTGAAATACCATTTCTTGATAGACCTTGTTTGATGATATCTTCTTCTAATACATTTGTGCTTCAATACATGGGTCTTTTTGTGCAATTGAAAGTATATGTAGAAATAATGTTCTTGATACAAGAGATATGAGAGTCGTTCTACTTGGAGAAACCTAGTCCAACCTATCCAAAGTATGAGCTCTTGATTAATCCCACAGTAAGAGTGCCTACCTTCTTGATTAAAAATATGAGATTCATTGTTGTGAGAGAGGGGGGGGGGGGGGGGGGGGGGGGGAGCGAATCTGCCTAAACTGAATTTCATTTTGAAACTATTCCACTGAAACACTAGAGGTGTCGGAGGAGAGGGCTTTTTAAGAGTCTTTATATTGTTCTCTCTACTAAAACAAATCTCAGTGGCGACTAAAGGGCTGGTGTTCTTGAGTATTGGCTTTAACGATGTTTTAATGGTTTATGTTATTAGTCAAGTTGGAGGATTGTTTTTCTCTAGAAGGATGATGATCTCTATATTCGAGAATAGTGTGCTAAGAACTAGAAGCTCCAGTTTTGATAAATCTTAATTGTTCTAACCCTTGAACTACTAATTATTTTTATTCTCACCAATGTAACCAACTAGAAAGGTAACCAATCACCACGCCAGCATGCCAAATCAACAAATTGTCATCATTTATGAGTTAAATGATTTTTCCTCTCTTCGACTTAACGCGATTTTGATTTTAACCCATTATCTCAAATTTTATTTGTTCCGAGACAAGGAGATGAATGTGTGGATGAAGTTATCTTTGGGATAAACGTGGAAGGCTATGGTATAAGGAGAGTGGATATAAGAGGGTGAAGGGAAAAGACTAGACTTAAACGATATACTTCTTGGGCCCTTGGATCGGCCTCTACTAATGCTTCCTTGCCGAGTCTAAGGGTTGGAGGCTCAACCTGACCAGAACTCTTAACTTTCAAATCTGATTTTTGATGCTTCCGACTTTGATAGGAACTCATTTTTTTGAGGAACCACTTTTCTCTTGGCCGACTATTTTTTTTCTTCTGTTTTCAACCAAGATCTATGGTTCCAATCCCTAGCTGTAGGTACTTTAGATTTTTTCGCAGTGATGTCTCTAGAGTGTTACATATTTGTGCCAGGCTCTAGAGTAGGAAGTTGTTCTTTTATTCAATTCTCAACCTAAGAACTCCAATGGCTAGAAAGTTATCAGTTATATAACCCAATTCGTTGCAATTAAAGATAACAAGGGTCCCTTTGTATTCAGTCTTTTGTTCAAAGCTGCCCAATTTAATGTAGGTAACAATAACCATACGGATGTTCATTTGGTTACAAAGTTTGACATAATTGTCTTTTTTATTCATATTTGTTCTGACATCGATTTTTAAAAATCAACCAAACTAGCCTTTATTTTTGGCAAAATTTCTAGTATAGTATTTGATGAAAAATTCAGGGAGATGAATCCAGACTGCAATAATGTTCCTTATTTTCTTTGGAGAGGAAATGAATTTTGGTTCTAAAAAATGGATAGAGATGAACGACAATCCTATGAACTTAATTAGTCCCACCATTGAGGGTTCTTAGAAAATCTCATTCTTAGGAGAATCTGATTGTGGAATAACCATCACCAAGCTAGTGTTGAGCCCGTCTAGCCTGCCAGACCCAAGTCAAACCCGCGGGACAACAATCAGTCCCCTGAGAAGGAAATTAAATGACCCTTCCCTTATAAAAGAAGGGAAGATCACAACTAAAAAGAAGGTGGGATAGGAGATAATACTAGAGTGAATATTATTAACTCGATCTGAGCTAACTTAAGCAATGGATGTGTCTTCTTATGAAGAGACCTTGTTTTGTAGGACCTTTTCGAAGACGAAGGGAGCCCATCGCGACTACCGACCGTAGAAGGAGCATCCGGTCTTGTTAGGAGTAGTTAAACTTGATGTGATCTGCGAGGGTGAAGTTAAGATTTTATTTTTATTTTTATAAGCAAGCGTACCAACTCAGGCTCGAGTCTGAGACCTCTGGAGGAGTAAACATCTTAGGCCAATTGCTCCAATGATAGCTGGTGAAGTTAAAATTTAAGGTTGGTGAGCGAGGAAAATGTCTTCAAATTGTGGAACGCAAAAGAAAGCTGGAGGGGTGGGGAGAGTTGGTATTTGATTCTTGGGAGATCAAGGTTTGGAGGTGGTTTGGGTTCTATCTCATAATTTTTTTTTTCTTTTTCATTTTGTTTGTATATATGTTCTTAAAACACACCTTTAAACTACTATATTCCCACTTCAGCTTATTTTTATGATTTTTTTCCCTATTGGCTATAGAAAATAAAGTATCAATGGTAAACATTCCCATCAATCATTATTATTGTTATTATTCTTTTTGTCTTCAATTTAAACTTTTTTTTTTTTGAAAGTGTCTTGAATTTAGAAAAATAGATTATTTTTGTTCACGTTAAAAATGATTTTACACTACTTTATTAAAATTGATAATACAATTCCTAAATTTCAAAAGTGATGGAGAAACATGGCTAATCGTGGTTAAATTATTTGGAAAATAATTTTTTTAACTGTTGTTGGTACATGTCGGTTGCATGTATCTTTTAAAAACCAACAAATATATATAAGTCCAGAGATGAATATACGAGAATTTACAACAGTCTAATACTAAAATATTGTCATCATATGTGAGTTAGATTGTAACATTTTTAAAATTTACGAGAAAGAGGATGGTTCAATGTATCATTGAATCGGATTCGAGGATGGTGATTGAAGCAATCCAGTCTTGAGGGCAGATCAACAATGTCTTTGAGGTGATTCTAAGGATATTTCGGGACTTATCTGATCATTGTATCAATTTTTACTTTTTCGGTAGATCAGTAAATAGTGTGGCTCATGCTTTAGATAGGTCATCGAGGTTGGTCTCAGATTTAGATGTGTGGGTCAGGCCGTCGGGCATAGCATAGTGCTCCATCTTTTTGTTATGAATGTTTTAAAGGCTGGTGCTTAATAAAAATTGTTTTCGTTCGAAAGAAATTTACAAAGGGAAAATATCGTAAAAAACCATGATCAATACTAGTGAACTTTTAATTTTAATTATGATTTTGAGGTATATTTATGTGCACACAATAGACTTGGATTCGTGAGACCTAATTACCACAAAGAGCCAAGAATGGGTAGGTTCCTCATTAAATATTTGAATTAATGCAGACTACAACTATTTTGTATTTCATATTCGACCTTTTATGCATTTCTAGGTCTATTATTTTCTTCCATGTACCTAAAATAAAACTGTCTTTTTTCCATTTTCGATACAGTGGTCCAATTTCTATTGTGTACAAAATTATTTAGCATCTCATGAATTAAACTTTGTGGGACTCCACAAACTGACAATAACATGTTATATCCATTTCTCAAAATCAAAGTTTAAATGAAATTCTAACCTATTTTACAGTCCGGAGTTGTTTAGTGATATTTACTAGTTGTACATCACAATATTGTGCGCGAAAAATAAATTTAATATTTGCAAACAAAGTCGTTTAGGGTCTCCAATTCTCTCTCCTCTGAAGCGACGCCAATGAGAAGACGCTAGGGTTCAGCGCCGCCCTAGTGTGCCGTCCGGCACATGTCTTCTCTCCCCCCAGCCGCCCCCCACATACCCTCCCTCCCCTCAATCCCCCATCTACCCTTCTCTCCGACCACGGTTCTCAGCAGATTGAACACGATTCTCAGCAGATCGACAACCAGCGGCTTTGCTCGGAAGATGCCCCTCGCAGGTACGTTCGGATCTATCCAAACAGTGTCCTGCAGTCTTTTTCTCGGTGGGTTGCGAACTCTCTGGCGATGAGGCGAGCCGGCGCGACCTTGTACGTGTGTAATCTGCCGGAGAATATAAATAATGTTGGGTTGCGGCGAATTTTCAGTCCCCATGGAACCCTTATCGATGTTTTTGTCCCTCATCGGCCAAACTCCATGGGGCGGAGGTTCGGTTTTGAGCGTATGAAGAACAGTGAGGTCGCCACTAGAGCCATCTCTGCCTTGAGCGGATCTCGCCTTGAGGATCGTCGTTTGTTGGTTAGTTTTGCCATACGTCCGTTACTCGAGCAACCCGAAGAAGCGCCGAGGAAGAAGACCGATGTTGCTCCTTTTTCTTCTTGCTTGGCCCGACCTCTCTCAACCGGCACGCTGCCACCATCCGGTGATAGTTGTGTCGCGGCTGTTTCCCCTTCACTGGCCTCAAAATTTAGGTGGCACATCCTCGCCGTTGCGAGATCGAAGTTCAACCCGAGTATGTTGAACCAATTATTCATCAGTGAAGGTGTTCTTGACGTCTCTGTGCACCCGTTGGGTTGTAGAGTTTTCATGATCTCTTTTTTGGATGAAGACGCTTTCAGGGCAATGGAAATCACTTCATGGGCTTGGCTTCAACGGTGGTTCTTTCACTTCACTACCCAC
>JAYMTF010005956.1:0-10888 GCA_036897485.1 Pelargonium nanum | reverse complement strand
TTAAGAGACTATGTATTTTATCATCGCATGAAAAAAACGGCCTTTTATTTTTGTTAAATATTTATTCTATTCAACAATCAAAATGATGTCATTAAATGTGATTATATTGATTTTTTGATTTTTACTTGCATTGAGAGATGAAAAACGATAACAAAAACGATATAAAATTAGGGGCCTAAAATTCAACTCATATAGAAAAGTCTGACAAAAAATTCGAAAATCTAATTAATTCGTGAGCCACCCGGTTCACCGACTAACAAAAAAATAAAAAATTGACACTATCAAATTGAGGCACAATGGCTAAAACATCTCGAATAATCAAACCAAAGACACTAAAATCCTCCCTATCAGTCTGAATTATCAAGTTAAAGACACTGAAAACCATGAACAACGGACAACGATTGCACTTAGCTAGTTTTTTTTCCATTTTTTTGTAATAAAAGAAAAATCAATCTCATATTAATGTTTTACGTTACTTCTTAAAAAAAAATTAATTGAACACGCAAATAATAATATTTTACCTTTAGTAGGGTGTGGACTCATGAATTTGGACGGTAGCAATTAATTTTAAGTCGACTGTTGAAAATCTAACCAAACTCCAAAATAATTGTACTCAATTCATTATTATTTTTAGGTCAATTCAATGTATTTTTATACACATTAAACTTTAGCTATACCGTTCACATAATCTAAAATGTCTCATTATAAAACTCAATTAATTTTACACCCTCTAAGTTGTATTTACCCCTATAAAACAAATTGCGTATGTGTTTGCCACAAAAAATTTCGTTGCGAAAGATGGGATCGTACAAATAAATACGTCGTTGGTGATTTGCTTTGAAACTTCGTTCGTCCTATGTGTTAACTTAATAAATAGGGTTACCACCTATATGATCGAGAAGTTGGTAAAATTAAATAACATTTAACATCTCATTTATGACTGAACATCAAATTAATCTTCACATAACAATTGAAATCATATGTACACGTTATAAACAACAATTTCACTTATACATAACACTATAAGCATAATGCGCTTTCACAAAAACACAAATTAACCAGACGAATGAGAAAATTAGTTTTGGCAACCGAAAAGAGAGGACACCTATCCAGTTGAGCTTATCTAGCAAACCAATGCAACAATATGAGAGATTGCATATGCAAATACTTAACATGATTAGTGGTGGATTTTACTTGGTCTTTTGAGGTCTTTTGAGTCTCGGTGTTGATACGATTGCTGATAAAAGAAGAAAAAAACTTATGATGATAGTTTATTGTTGTTTAATAGAAAACTGTGGTATCATCAATTGGCACCATTATTGGCTTCATTGTAACCATAATAATGTTGGTTGGTAGTTTGTGTGAACCTGTAAACACATGAAGAGTCAACAAAACATATATACCATAAATTGCAACCAATATGGTTGATTATAAGGGCATAATTTGAAGTTCAAAATAAAATTTGAAACCCCATTTTTGGTAGAATCAAAAATGTTTTTTTTATTCTCTTCTAATAATACTTATCACATGAGATTTATATATTTATTATTATTTATAAATTAATTAGTTAAAAGACTTTGTAGATCTAAGTAAGATCACTTATTGTTTCAAAAAAAGTAAGATCATTTATTCATTAAAATTCATTAATCGATAAAACCAAACAACATACGTACATAGAATTTTATATGCAACCAAAGAGGAAGAGAATGGTCTACCAAAATCGCCCAAATCTCAACCCTCAATTCTTACCTCCTAACCATCAAACTCGATAGAATAGATGATATATAAATAAGCAATAGAAGTGACAATTTAAGGTTTCGAGTCGGGTTCAAGTCGATGTAGCCTAATTAAATATGTCCTAAAAGTATATTGAGTTCCCTCGGATTTTGGGTTGTGTATAGTATTAGTTTTTGCTTTCTTGTAGTACAATATGCATATTTTTTTCGATCTAGTTCAACCCAAAATATTCACATGACAAATTCAACTAGACTTGACACTAAGGTTGGCCAGATCGACTTAAAACCATATCAAATTTCATAATCTTTGAATGTGGTCCAAATTGTATAACTTTTTGCACATAAATTACTTTAAGTTGAATTTAAAAAAAATATACAATCTAATTAATATTCCAAACAACTTTTAGGTTGAGTTATGTCAGATTAATCTTGAAAAAAATTTGGAGTCGAATCAGATTGGGTAAATCCACATTGTATACTTAAAAGTTAAATCGACCCAATTTGTGAAGAAAACGTCGAACTCGAAGCCCATTTGGTTCTGGGTTCAAGTTAATTAGGATGCTACGCCAGAACCGAACCGAACCGAACCGGATTGGACCGAAATTCATAATTGTAAAGTCTAATTATTAGTTTGGTAGCTTAGCACATAGTCCATGTCTTATATTTTTATTGATGTTTTTTCCTTCCCTTTTTGAACTTTATTATCAAGTTAGGCATATAATGAATTTGAATGAAAAATAATTGTACTATAAAGTTATAGAATTCAGAAAATTCTTAAACTCTTTTATTGGTTAATTTTAAAAATATAATAAGTATGTGGGTCTACTTAATAATCATAATTAAAAAAAAGATAAAATTATTTTAAAATTTATCATTATAAGAGCTATATTAAAAAAGTGGAATTAATGTTTTAAAGTAGATTTATCACCTCCCTCTCTGCATATATTCAACACAATTTTAAAATTTGTCATGAATTGTCCCCTAATATTTCTAGGAAAAGACAATCTTATTCTTACCTTTATTTCATATTTATAAAAATGACCTTTAATTTCTCTTCCCTTCATTTGTTATCTCTACAAATACTTTAATATCCATTTTTCTGACCTATTTTTACTTTAACTTCTCTTCCTTTTCCCTTTCTTTGCTCATGTTAATCTCTATACAAATTTTTGGCACAATCCATGAGAGAAAACTGCTTCTTTTGTGGAAAAATATAACTCGATAACAAATATTAATAAAACCTATACCCAGACACAAAAATTGTTAACTTATCTTATTAATTAACGTTTTAAAACATGTATCCTCAGATATCACAAAATAATTCACTTTTCTTTTTTTTTTTTTTTGAGGGGAAAATGTATCTTAGATTAATTCAGAGAGTCTAAAGATACAAAACTAGAAATATGATTCGGACATGAAACCCCGACCCAACTCCTAACCCCAAAAACTGAATCAGATGATCTAGCCAACTCATGAGCAACCCGATTGGCAGCTCGCTTAACATGTATGAAATCAATACTAGAGAAACTAGATGAAAGAGACTGAATATCAAAATAAATAAGACCTAAGGCACTAGGAAACCCCTCCCCTCCGGTCTTGGTGGCCCTCACTACTTCCAGCGCGTCCGATTCGACCACAATATTGTCCCATCCGTGCCTTGCTGACCAAGTCAGTGCTTCACGAATAGTGAGAGCTTCACTCACTTCTGGGTCAAGATTGCCGGCGAAGCCTACCTATCCACCACCTAGTACGGAGCCAACCGAATCACGCAGGATCCAACCTCCCCCTACGCGATCAACTAATTGAAAAGTGGCCCAATCTGTGTTTAATTTAACCGATCCTGTCGCCGGAGGTTGCCATCTGCAGATTACCGGCCTACCATTTTCAGGAATAGCCGTATTGGAGTCATCATGGGATCGTGCTGTATCCCATGCATGAATCATAGTTGAAACCATGGCTGTCAACTCCTCCACCGATCTCCATTTTGCCGACCATACCCTCGTTTCGGAACTTCCACAAACCCCAACACGTATATAACGCCCGAGAAAGAAGATCACTATTACACCGGTTAAGAACTTCCGCGAACCAGTCCCGAACCTCTGGAAAAGCTATTCCAATCCCAGCAAGACCCAAAATAGCCCACGCCTGACAGGCAAAATCACAATGCAGCATCATATGCGAGATCGATTCAGAATGTACAGAACAACGAGGACACGTCCCCGATACATGGACTCGTCTATCGATCAATCTGCTCAGGACCGGCAAACTCCCCGATAGCGCTCTCCACAACATATGTTTGATCTTTCCTTGCACCGGAGCCTTCCAAAGAGCCTTCCACATCGAGGAGCCTGATCCATCATTTTGACCAGGTCGATTCGAGTAACCACTTTTGACCGAATACCGACCTCTTCTATCAAAAGCCCAGTACCATGAATCCGCGTCAACCCGATCACTAAGCTGAATTTTCTGTATAGCACGGCAAGAATCCTCCGTGAAAATACTTTGAAGCTTTGGCAGGTCCCATCCGCGATGCTCACTGTCTCGAAGATCGGCAACAATATAATCCGTCGCCATTACGGATCTCATACCAGGTCGGGTCTGGGGAATAAATCCAGGGATATCGGGTACCCATGGATCACAGAAAGCGCTGATATTAAAACCCGCACCTACTCGTTTGAGACTACCCTCCCGAAGCAGCTCTTGCGACGCATGCAGACTCCGCCATATATAGCTCGGCTCTCGACCCAGTTCTGCCTCAAAAAACGAAGTGTTTGGGGCGTAGCAGGCACGAAAAAGGCGACTGAACAAAGATGCCGGAACCGTTTCAAGTCGCCACAATTGCTTTCCCAATAAAGCCAAATTAAAACGGTGCATGTCTCGGAAGCCCAAACCACCCATCTCCTTCGGCTTACACAACTCGTCCCAAGCTTTCCAATGGATGCCCCTACTCCCATTCTTCCCGGAGCTCCACCAAAAATTACTTATAATGGACTCTATCCGGCTGCATGTTGTCGAAGGCAATAAATATACTCCCATGCAATACGTCGGAACCGCTTGAGCCACTGCCTTAATAAGGACTTCTTTTCCAGCCTTGGACAGCGCCTTTGTCGACCATGAGGATACTCGGGCTCGGACCTTATCAACTATACCATTAAATCGAGCCACCCGACTACCTCCAGCACAAACCGGTACACCTAAGTAGGTGTCGAAAGAATTAACTAGCTGAACTCCCAACTCCTCAGCTACTTCCGATTTCGAGCTTGCAGACATGTTCGGACTTAACCAAAGGGCGGATTTATGGTAATTCACACGCTGGCCCGAGCTTAGTTCGTATACCCGGAGGACATCCTTTATCGCTACTGCTTCATCAACCCGAGCCCTGAAAAAAATTACTGCGTCATCAGCGAATAGAAGATGGGATATGGAGGGAGCATCACGGCAGACCTGACAACCAGAAATCACACCCTCTCTCTCTCTTGTACGAAGAATAGAGGACAACCCCTCGGCTACAATCAAGAATAAATAGGGTGAGATTGGGTCCCCTTGTCGTATCCCACGACTTGATTTGAAAGGCCGAGATAAGCCGCCATTGAATTCGACTCGAAACTGTATCGTTGTAACGCAGCTCATTACCAGCTCGATCCATCTCGCATGGAAACCCATTACAGTCATCATGCCACGCAGAAACTCCCACTCTACACTATCATAGGCCTTAGCCATATCCAACTTTAGTGCCCCCCAACTTGTACTGCTCTGACTCCTACGCCGGATAAAATGAAAGACTTCGTTGGCGACGCAAATATTGTCTGTAATAAGCCTGCCCGGTATGAACGCACTCTGAGTATCCGATATAATTGTGTTAAGAATGGGTTTCAATCGATTCGCTAATGTTTTCGAGATTAATTTGTAAATGACGTTGCATAGGGCTATCGGCCTGAGATCCGCGACTGAAGTAGGAGCTGACTTCTTCGGGATGAGAACCAGTATTGTATCGTTGAGACTTGCCGGGACCCGACCCTCCCTTAGTACCGCCACACAGGCATCAGCAACATCTTTCCCAATTAAGTGCCAATATTTTTGAAAGAAACCCGGATTGAAACCATCCGGACCCGGAGCTTTGTCGGGATGCATAGAATCCAAAGCAGCTTTTATTTCCTCATGTATAAAATCCGCGAGGAGCCTCTCATTTTGAGTTGTAGTAACCCGATTGGAGATCATATTATAAACAGTATCCGCCCCATGGGAACCATGCGATTGGAACTGGTCATTAAAATGGTCAGCCATCATATTGCGTATATTATCGGAGCCTTCGAACCAACAGCCACTACTATCTTTAAGTTTTTCGATCATATTCACTCGCTTTCGGGTTGATGCGAATCGATGAAAAAAATTTGTATTGCCGTCCCCATCCCGAAGCCACAATGACTTAGCTCTTTGTTTCCAGAAAAGGTCCTGTTTATGAAGCAATAACAAATAACGTGCACGTACCTCTTCCATACGAGCCCGACCCGGAGGATCTGATCGGAGGCTCAGACGCTCCAGTAACCGCCCTGTTGACCGCACCTCCTTATTCAGCTGCTTAACTCTCGGACCCCCCCACGTTTTCAATACCGATGCACAGTGACCCAATTTTTCCAGTACCGACTCGCCCCTCCAACCAGCTCTAATAGTCGGTTCACAGTCATCATCCTCGCACCAAAAGTTCTCGAACTTGAATCTTTTTTCAATACTGGGAGGACCGGTTACAAAGGGACCAATGAAAAGGAGACAATGGTCCGAATTATAAAAAGGAAGGTGACGAACTTGCCATGAATGGAACTGTTGTTGCCATAAAGTCGACCCCAAACCTCGATCCAGTCTTTCTTCAATCTGCACATTAGTCCCAGACCCTCTCCGCCATGTGAACTCATATCCTATGTAACCCAAATCCGAGAGACCAACATCGTTCACTGCTGCATTGAAACCATTAATTAAAGCTTGGGGGTGCTCATTACCCCCTCTCTTTTCGCTGCTCAACATAAGATCGTTAAAGTCCCCTGCACAAAGCCATGGGACGTGATCATTCTCGGCCAAGCTACGTAACCGATCCCATGAATGAGTTCTGCGAGCTCTATCAGGTTCACCATAAAAACCCGTAACTCGCCACTGTCCCCAATCATGCACTGAAATTGAAACATCAATAAAGAACCTTGACCAACTTCGGAGGGATACTTGGACCCGATCGACCCATAAAAGAGCCAAGCCGCCGCTTCTCCCAACACTGTTGACCGCGAAACAATTATTCATTTTTAGCCTACGTCGCAAACTTTCCAACTCTTCTCTAGAACGCTTAGTTTCCATTAAGAAGATTAAATCGGGCTTCTTTTCCTGCACGAGCCTGAGCAGAACCTGAACTGTGCGCGGATTGCCCAAGCCGCGACAGTTCCACAGTAGAAGACTCATTGGTCGTGACAGACCTGATCCGTTGTCAGGCCTGCCGAATGCGAGTTTTTTGAACCATTGTCTTCAAACACTTCCCCCTCCAAACCCCTTCTCCTTTTTGATGCCGCGGGTATTTCTTTCTCCAGCTCACTCACGTCCTGCGCCGCCGGTATAACCGGGTCACCCGAGTTTGTATTTACCGGTACCCATGGCACATTCGGACCAGCTCTAATCCATGGCGCCCCAACATTCGATCTCCTCCCCCGTTGCGCCCTTAGATTGTTACCAAAAGCCCTCTCAACCTGTGGATTATTCTGGGCCAAGAAACGACTACACAACGCCTCAATGTGACCAATCACTCCGCAGTAAAAACAAAAAGTGGGCAACTTTTCGTATTGAAAATTGCTCACCGAGTTCCCTACACCCATCAACCGCAGTGTAGCCTTCCTTCGAAGTGGTTTACGAGTGTCGAAATCAACCCGAAAGCGAGCGTAGAGGGTGTAACCACCTCTATAATTGTATGGGTCTGGTTCTATGAATGTACCAACTGCGTTCCCCAAGCTTCGACATACTGTATCCGTTACGTACCCATTCGGAATACCACGTGCTTGAACCCATATACTCAGATGCCATAATTCCACAGAAAAAGGATCTTCTCCTACCCCCAGTCGTTTGAACAGTAGTGCATGGCCATTGTACAACCATGGACCCTCCTTCTCCATACGATTCGCATCCTCACTACTGTAAAACTCAAAAAGGAATCTCCTCTGTAAATTTCGGCCTCTGTTTGGATCATTAACTTCCGTGGTCGTCACGCCCATAGATGGTCTCCACAGTGAAGCCATCATCTGTTCCATGTTGTACAGATTAATATAGGCCTCTGTCAAAAAACGACCAACGAACGTGATAACAGTGGTCGACTTCTCAGGCTGTATCGTTTTATCCTCGCTGAGATCCACTACCACATCCTCCTCCTCTATCACCATCGCCTCCAACCCCTTACTTGCTTCCTCCATCTGCGATGTTAGTGTAGTACCTTCAGCAGCCATCAGGAACTAATGAGAGCGTTCAAACGATTGCTCGCCGTACACAGCAACCCTACCGGCGTCCAGAAAACCTACCGCACAACAAAACCCTAAAACTTGCCTTCAACGACAAGACTCCCTATCAAAGAGAGAAAGCCACTTTTTTTTATCGATTGGTATGAAACATGAAACTCATTTTAGGGCATAATAATTCACTTTTCTTATTAATTAATAACCGTATTTACTCCGATGAATTTGTGACGTGTTTGACTTTAATTATTGTGAATAAAATAAGTGTTGAAATTTAGCCGTGTGACAATTAAATTATTTTTTCACTTTGACTTGGTTTTCTTGAAATATAAGATAATCTATTTAATATTTGTTTCTAGAAAACAAAATAAATGTAGCGGCTTAAGCAAGAAGCCACAAGCTTTAACACTATATATATACCCCAAATTTAGCAATTCTCACATTTCATTCACTCATCAAAAGAAAACACACACGAATTTACAGAGATACACAGAAAATAGAAATGCATAGCTATGGCTTGATGCTACAGGGAAGCGAGTCTCTCTTCCCTCTCTCCTCCGCCGCCGGCGCCGCCACCACCGCCGCCGCGAATCGGGTCTTACCCGGTTCGTCGTCGAGGGTCTTCTTCAAAACCCGACGCTCTTCGTTCGGATCGCTCCGGGCCGAGGCGGCGGCGATCAATGACAGCTTCGTCACCGAAGCTGCGCAATTGAGCTTCTACGACCTCCTGGGCATCCCCGAATCTGGATCTTTGCTGGAGATCAAACAGGCGTACAAGCAGCTGGCTCGGAAGTACCACCCGGACGTGTCGCCGCCGGGTCGGGTCGAGGAGTACACGAAGACGTTTATTCGGGTGCAGGAGGCCTACGAGACCCTCTCGGATCCCAACCGGAGGGCTCTGTACGATATGGACATGTCCAAGGGGATTCACCTTGCGTTCTCTGCCAGGAGGCGATACCAGAGCGATGAGGTATTTAGAAGCTTTGGTCTGATCTCTATGGGGTTTTTGGGGATGGTTTCTAGGGTTATTTTTATGTGGGTTAGTCTGATTTTTGTTGCTTTGATGTGGGTTTGTGATTGTTTGTGTAAATTTGTTTGCTTTTTGGTGGATTCGATCCGGGTTTTGGTTTTCTGGTGGTTTCTATTTTAGGATTGGTGTAGGTTTTTCATTACACTTATTGGGTATGTTTTAGAGTTGTTGATTTTTCTTGTTGCTGTTGTTTGAGTTAGATATTGGTGTCTGTATTGGATATTGTTGAATTCTTTGTCTGGCCTTCATGTCTTGGCCAGATTGTTAGTGAATCTGGGATTGGTCATGTATGATTAAGAATTTTTGATGATTTTCTGGCATGTCTTTACAAACACATCCTCACTAAAATATTGGGGTTTGTACATGTTTGGTGGAGCATGTTTGTCAAATCTTTAATTCATCATTGTGTCGGATTCTGAATTGATCTCCACTTTCATGTCTTATGATGTTTTTTTATTTATCATGGCATGTCTTTTCATTGTCCAATTGGAAGTCCTATATGTTTTCTTTAACCTGTTTTGCCCTCTACTGTTCAACTCAAAATGGTTGCTTTTCAATGATCTTTTGGATTGAAATTTTTAACCTTCCCAAGACTCCTTTGACACTAGAAGCTTTGAAATGGAAGATAGGTTTTGCCATAAAATGGGAAGTGAAAGACTAGATGATCTCCTTTTGCTGTTTAAGGATGCTCTTAGCCCAACATATCAAGTGTTTGTTATGTACTGTTGGTTTTGAAACTTGAAACTGCGTCTTATGATATGTTATTGTGTTTGGAATGTTTTCCGAATCCAGGAGCTGCAAAGAGGGGAGTGGAGGAACCATTGGCAATCTCAGGTATCGGAGCTGAAGAGAAGAAGCATGAAAAAGGATGCAGGAGGAGGAAACATGTCGTGGGCAGCTCGAATGCGCATGCAAAGGGACCAATCTTCAAGTGTATCATCATAAGTCCCTTGTTCGTGTTGCGTTTGTGTGTAAATATATGTAATCCTTAACACGGTTGCTGGTACCGGTAGAAGAGGATCTCAATCTCAATCTCTGGTTAGGGCAGGGCAGTGATAGAGTTTCAGTTTTAAATTTCAAAATACCATTGCCAAGCCAAGCATAGTATAGTTAACAAGTAGAATCAGTGAAGTAGCATAAAGTTTTCTTCCAGAGAATGTTAACCATTTGTATATTGTATATATGTATGCAAGTGAGTGCAATAAGAGTTCTTTTTCTGCCTTTTGATACTTTCTGCATTAGATTTTCTTTTATTTCTCAGTGGAATTTACTTTAAGTTTTATATTCAAAACTAGAGAAAATTATTGTTGAAGAAATGGAAAAAATTTACTTACAATTGGACAAAGACATGTTTGGTATAGAGTCGGATTTGTTGTGGACCTAAAAAAATTCATATAATGCAGGAAAATATCAGAGTTGTCTTTTTCCTGCTATTGGTGGGCTGCAGTTCAGTGACCATATGGATAAGGAAGAGAAATTGTAATTAACCAATTGTGGTTTAATCAAATATTTGTAACATTCCTTCAAAAAAATATTTGTAACATAATTGATGCCCCAAAATGAGTTTATGGAATAGTTATAGTTAGGGCTATTTACTTTTCAAATTTTTTTTAAGGGGAACGTACTAACTTTATTAAGGAATAAAA
>JAYMTF010005955.1:0-10889 GCA_036897485.1 Pelargonium nanum | reverse complement strand
CCCTTGAGGTGACTTCTCGCATGGGGTTCAATTCTTTTTTGTTTGTAGGCACCAATTGAGGAAGACAATTTATTTGAAAAAGACAATTTCATTGTTTGAATAACGATAACAATAAGGGGTAAAAGATGTTTCTTGATGTGAAATATATCTTTCTAGGTGGCTTTGAATTTCTCAAACTCCCCCTCCTTTAGCTCTTTTCCACAAACTTCTTGAAGTAGTGACAATCCTCAATGTCGTGTCCTTTGCCTTTGTGCAGCTTGCACCACAAGTTCTATTGTTGCATTTCTTCTTCCCATATGCAATTCAGTGGGAGGACGGAACTCGTACATTTGGAGAGCATGTTCAAGCACCTCCTCAAACGTGGTGTTGGGGGGAGTGCAGCCAGAGTTTTCTAGAACCTTTGTTGCCTTGTCCACATTAGGAGCTTGGCTTGTGCCTCCACTTTTCCCCATGTTGCTGGTGTATTGGATACTTCCAAGCATGCCTTCCACCCCAACGTGGTTGTAGGCTATGTTGAGCATTTATTCCCAAGTCTTGGGTTGAGCGCTTGCGAAAGCGGCCTGTACAAAAAGGGTTTGCTATCCCTACTCTGAAGGCGGTCATCACCATCTCATCTGTTGAAACGTCACACTCGCGCTTTGCTTTGCGAAAGCGTTCCACATAGTCAACAAGTGTTTCGTTAGGCTTTTGCCTAATGTTGATGAGGGAGATTTGAGGCTTAGACATCCTTCCTGCTGACGCGAACCTTTTTAGGAACATGTTCTTGAAAGTCTTGCTTGTGGTGTTGAGGCGGACAGATACCGCGACATTTGTGCTCCATGACATTGTGTCTGTCTGGAGTCACCTTCAAGTCCTTTGTTCCATTCTCTGCGGGGAGACTTGTGCTTCGTGGGGAGGCTTATGATCCGTGGGGAGGCTTGTCTTTGTATTGGGAAGAGTAAGCTTTCGTGTCTCCCAAGTGTGGAGAGATACTCAACACAAGCTTGAGAGTTCCTTGTCCTTGAAAAGTTATGGTGAGATGAAGGTTGCATGTCTCGGAGTTGAATGCACTGCATGGAGAGCTTGTCCTGGAGTAGAACAAGGACCACATGTTTGGGGTGGTCCGGAGTGGTCTAGGAGATATTTGGTCCAAAGTAGTCCGGAGTGGTCAGGAGTGGAGTAGAATGAGGTCCACACGTCCGGAGTAGAGTAGGAAAGTCCACACGTCCAGAGTGGAGTAAGAGGTCACTTGATCATGGAGGGACAGAGGTCGCGTGTCGTGGAGCAGGACATGGAGCACATGTCCGGTCTTGGACGGGAGGAGCACGGATGCCGCGGCATTGATCCGGACACAGCTGTGTGTCGGTCCGAACAAGCTGCTTGTGTCCGTTCGGACACGCATGGATGCCGCGACATTGTGTGCAGATGTCGCGACATTGTGTGCAGATACCACGGCCCGGACACTCTTGTGTGTCCGGCCAGACACTCACGCATGCCGCGACATCTGGTTTGTGCCAAGCCGTTCTTCATCTTTTGAGGGCTTCGGGAGTTCCTGCTTGCTCTGGTTCATTTCGGAGAAGTTCGGGGACCCTGTTTGTGTGATCTCAAGGCTTTGAAGCCTTC
Organism: Pelargonium nanum; assembly: GCA_036897485.1. Taxonomy (NCBI): domain Eukaryota; kingdom Viridiplantae; phylum Streptophyta; class Magnoliopsida; order Geraniales; family Geraniaceae; genus Pelargonium; species Pelargonium nanum. Next base: position 9,287 of record JAYMTF010005955.1, on the reverse strand, counting down.
CGGGTCATGAGCCAAGTATGACAACATTATTCGGAATCGGGTTGCTTACGTGGCATCGGAATAGCCACATGTCATTATCTCATTGGCTTTGAGACTTATGATTTTTCGGGAAGCATTAGCTGGTATAACTAAAGGGCCACAACAATGATGGAGTGGTGCAAGATGGTGGCTTCTTTAGGTGATGGAGCTTGGCTAAGCAAGGCTCTATTCACTGGGTGGAGTTTTTGGAAAAGGAGAAACAAGCTGGTTTGGGACCAAGTATTTATAAGGGTTGGTGAAGTGATTCAGATGGCTGGTGAGGTGAGAGAAGGATGGTTGACAACCCAAGAAGTGGAAGATAATTGTGTTGGGATGGGTATGGATATACCTGTTGGACGGAGGCATAATGAGGGCATCAAATGAAAAATGCCACTGACTAGACTGGTTAAAATTAATACAGATGTATTTTCGGGCCGTTGGACATGGAGTAGGATGGATATGTAGGAATGATCATGGTTTGTGCATGGGAGGAGGGAGGGAGTATGTAGTGGGATGGAGGGATAGATGGGTTGCATTGAGTGGAGGTGATGGTTGTTTGTGAGGCGCTGGTGGCGGCAACGAAAGCGGGTTGGCGAAGTGTGATTATAAAGGGCGATTCTGTTAAAACGATGTTAGATCTCATGTTAGAGTCTGAGGTCTGAAATGAAAACATCTAATTATTGCTGATTGTACTAGCTTGTTAGGAGCATTTGATTGTGTTTCATTTTCTTTGATTAAGCAGTCAGGGAATTCGGTTGCCCACGCAATAGCTAGGGAGTCAGGTTCCTATCCTATTCGTTAGGTTTGGGATGTTGTTAGTGCCCCGGAATGAGTTTTAAACTTATGTATTTATAATTAATATAGTTTGATTTTCATTAAAAAAAAAAAAAAAAAACAATCTCTCTTTTGCTTTAACCAAGGTTAACATAACTCAGACTCAGAGTGAAGGCAAAGAAAACAGAAGGTTCTGAAAAATTAACCTTAAGAAAGTAACCCAATCGCTACAGAGACTACTCTAGACTAGAGGTGTGAATATTTTGGCGGGAAAAAAGCCCTCACCATTTACCCATTCCCTTTCGAATTCCACACTTGACCCCTAAATTCCTCTACACCCATGGCTGCTGGTCGCCGGCGAAATGCTTTTGCGCCCGGAGATGAAAAGGACCCAACTGCAGAAGAACCCATTATCATTTTGGACGATCCCTCCTCGGAATCCGAGGTTGCGACGCTGCGTCGGCGCTGGGAGCTAGCGTCTGTTCTCAATTTCTTAACTGTAAGATCTTCTACATTTTGGGTTTATTTGGTTGTTTGTAGTGTCTGTGGCTTATCGATTGTTTGTTAGAAGAGAAAAAGAAGAAGATGGTAGTTAAGTAATGGATGCCTTGTTGTGTGGCAGGTTTTTGAGCCTGTTCTGGACAAGGATTTTAACGTTTCTGCTGAGGAGATTGAGATGGGTTTGATACAACCCAACACTTCACTTGCTCGTCTACACATAATCCTTTTGAAGGTTTTTATTTTTGCTTGTTTATCCACAAATGTTTGTTGGTGGTTTCTGTAGTTTTATCGAATAGTTAAAGAAAAGTAACTGGGCAGATTAAGTTGTTGCTTTTGTTATATTGGCATTTCCAGTTTGTACTATTATTATAAAAATAATGATTGGCATCACATGAACCTCTGGTTGTTTGGCTTGATATTTTCCTTCAATAAATTTGATTGATGGGTTATATCTTCAAAGTGCTTTATGAACATAAGAGAATTATTGTTAGGAATTTACAGCTTCTGGTAACTGCTCTTATTGTTTATTCTGTGATGCAAATTATTTAGACGTTCCAACAATGAGATAGGATTGTGAATCTAAGATACTGAATCTATGTGGACCATGTTTGTTGTCAGTTGATTCTTAAGGCCTAAACAGCCATTTTCAGTTTGTCATTGCCTATTTTTTGCTGTTATTCTAGCATAGGAATGTAATTTGTAATTTGCTTGTCCTTGACTGGTAGAGTATTCACATGCTGGTAACTCAAAGAGTTTTACTAATTTGGATTTTACTAATTTAGGTAGTATCTGGTAACTCAAAGAGTTTTATCAAAAGGATAAGTGTAGACCACCCTTTTTGGTGGTTATAGGTAGTGTCTGGTAATGTGAGAGCTATGTTATTCAGAATTAGAGTTGAATATAATCATAAGTTAGTAAATAGTTTTGTTTCAAGCATCATGAAATCAAAGAGTTTTTGTTTATACGTGATTCTCTTGTGTCTGTAGAATATATAAGTTCCAAATTATTGCATTTCCATTAGTTTTTGCCACAGTCCATCCTTCTTTCACACTCACTTGAAATTTCCCAGGGAATACCGCCTGTGAGCAAAAATTTGAATTATTCAGAATCTGGAGATGCATGGGTGACCATACTTTGTAAGAAACTTGCACCATGGTGGCCATGGGTAGGTCGTTTCAACGTCCGGTTGCTGCTGGCTTTAATATTATCCATTTTGCAAGTAAGATTGTTGTACTATATATGAAGCTTAATTATCTTTTGATGCAGGTTGCTGAAGGAGAGATTCCTTTAAAGGCTGCTAATGGGTATTACTAGAGACTATTTTGCTCTGACACTCCCTCACCCTTGTTTGTTGTGTAGTATTCATCTTGTTAACTTAAACCAAATCCATTTGATTCTCTTGACTGTGCAGAGAGGAGATATCCAGATACAAAGAACTTAGTCCAACGAACCGTCTTCTAATTTTAAAAGCACTCTGTGAACTCCGGGCTGAAGTAAGATATGTTGCCTTCTTTCCTCTCTATTTTTACTTCAAAATGTTTGTGTTATCTATCCATAACTAGCATGTCTTACTTTATGTGTTTGTGATTTGTTCTACATACTGTGGAAAATTGTTAAACAAAGATGTTATGTTTCTGATATAAGCCAGTCCTGTTCACAGCAAGATGATACAAGGTCTTATATTAACGATTCTTTGAAGGATGGGACTGAGATTTCTTCTTTCCGCAAAGATGAGATAGGAGGAGATGGAAATCAAACTTCTTACTGGTAAAGTTTTGTGTTCTGCATTATATGTTGCTTGTCAATGAATGCTCTTAACATCCTTTTCTATTCCTGTTAGGTGTGATGGAAATGCAGTTACTGGATATAGATTGTACAAGGAAGTTAAAATTGAGTCATTGACAGAATTGAAGGGAAAACGATCAACTCTTCCAGCAATCAGCTGGGAAACAATTGCAACCAATCTTGAGGAATTTCATAAAGTGGCCGTAAGAGTACAAGTTTTGTTCTTAATAGGATTTAGGGCAATACAGCTTGTTTTACATTTCTTCTGTCTTGAAATGGCAGGAAGAACTTGCATCAAGCAAAATTCCATCTGTTGTTGCTGTTGGCAAGTCTATTGAAGCTGATCCTATTTCTGTTCTTGAGAGCATTGAGAAGGTAATTTTTTTTTTTTGGAAAACCCTCTCATGATTTTATATTTGTAGTTTTTGGCTGATTGGCTATGGGTGTAGCCTGCCTTATACTGTTATTGTTTATCTATGCTAATTGGTTGTAATCGATGTAACAGAAGAAAGAAAGAGCACTTAAAAGAAAACAGAGGCAAGAGATGCGTCTCAATGATTCCAAAAGTTTCTGCTGCCCTAGGATTACTCGTTCATGTCGCAGTCGTAGGCCTGTCAGCTACACATATGGTATCTTATAATTATTTTGAATTTGTCTTTACTTTCAGCAAATTTCTGTTTAATTTTTAACATTGTTTATGATCAATAGTTTTGATATGTAATCATATGAACAAAAATGTGTTTTTATATTTGTTGCTAATATGAAGTGGGATTCTCAACTGAAGTCATTCAAGTCTTTCTCTGTTGAGGATCCACCGATTAGTATGCCCCACAGCACAACCAAACATTTTCTTACTACAACATTTTTGGATAATAGTTTCAAAATGTAATTGTGGTTGTCCAAAAGTGAGTTTATAAAAATGTGTTTTGAAGAAGATAGACACGAAAACCAACAGACAAATGGGCCACTAGAAAACATTCCTCTAAATACCCAAAAAAATTCTAACTTTTACCATCCTAAGAAATTTGTATATAACTTTCCTAAGATGCTTGTTATAAGCCTCTGTATTTTATATATTTTTAAGTTGCTTCAATGCAAGTATTTGGATTCCTGGTATAAAACATCTGTTTCTACACGGGAATGCGGGTTACTCTGTGTAGCACATCAAACTGAGGACGTCTTTGTTCCGGTCTGATTGGTCTGCCTTTCGACCATGCTCCGTGGTAGCTTCTGTGCCTAACCTGTATAAAATAAGGACTCAAAGGGTATATATTTTTAAGTTGCTTCAAAGCAAAATTTAGACTCCTGCTATAAAACATATGTTACTACACAGGAATGTGTGTTACTCGGTGTAGCACATCAAACTGAGGACGTCCCTGTTCCGGTCTGATCGGTCTGCCTTTCGATCAGGTCTTCACTCATGATTCGTCCTAGCTTCTGTGCCTAACCTGTAAAATAAGCTCTCAAGGGAGGGTGTTTCCTCTAACAGCAACTATAGAATACTCAGCTCGGAAGTAGAGTTGTGGTTGAAGCATACCTGACCCCTGGTGGGTATGTGGCATATACATAGGGTGTCTTACCTCTTTGATGAAGACTCTACATTCCTAATTGTGTTGCACCACCTTTAGATAGTTTTCTAATTCGATGTGGAATGTTGCTTCACCGCACAGACCTTGGAGGGCTTTCGGCTGTGGCCACCCTGTGGGCTCTGCATCGGAGTTATGGGCCTTTGGGGTGTTCCCTTTGGGTAGATTCAGATGCGTTTACTGGGTAGCCTTTTAGGCCCCCAACATCAGTGTTTCTTTCTGTACTCAATGCTATTCTTCTGTTTCCAATTGTTTGAAAGGAAGGCTCTTTAAGGTTATTATGTTTCTAAACTTGCAGATGGTTGTGGAAGGATGCTATTTGAGAATGGGGTGCTTCTGTATTAAGCAGAAATGCGTTATAAGCTAGTTCTATGTAATTGCATTAGATGCATATTTGCTGGCAGCTTTATCAATCAAATGCAGTCATTTCTTATCATTTGGGGCCACTACGACATAGTTTCCCTTTCCAATATAGTAATAATATATTTCTTTGGTTGGACATGTACATGGATGTTTTGAAACAATTATCAGTGACATCGGTAGCAATTTAAGTTCTTGGTACTTGTTTTTTTCCCTTACAGCATTGTATGTTCAGCTCTCAATTTTTACAGATATGCACTGATTTTGAATATAAACATTTAGCAGTGACATCGGTAGCAATTTAAGTTCTTGGTACATGTTTTTTTCCCTTACAGCATTGTATGTTTAGTTCTCAATTTTTACAGATATGCACTGATTTTGAATATAGACTACATTTGTGGTTGTTTTTATATTCTGGTTAGTTCTGCGGTAGGATAAGAAAAGGCTTTATTTGTAAGGAGCTTCTTTTAACGTAAGAAATAATGTGCAGATGAGTATGACCGAGCCATCAACGAGGCTATTCAGCAAACAAAGTAAGATAATCTAATAACATTTACATTTTATGTTAAGTTTTATGAACGGCTTTTACATTATGTCCCATGCTTCTGATTTTTTATGCTCTTTGCAACAAAATTTGTTTTTTTTTTTCTCTTTTGCTATGAAAATTATGTTACCTTGATGAATGACTGGTGATGGATGCTTACTTTAGGAATTCATTAAGGTTTGGAACTGATTTTGTTATTCCTTGGCATGAAAGAAATCGACTTGGCGACTTGCTTACCATACAGTGTAAAAAAAATTGCTCTACTGGCCATGGCTCACTAGGTTTTGCGGTTCCTTAAGTAACTTTTTAATTATGCGTTATTTCAGTTCAGAAATATTATATTTAAACGTCTGAAACTTGTTTATTCTCCAATGTGGACTTTTCACCTGGCCATGATCATATGAACAATTGAAAACTTGGACACTCTGAGTGTTGACTTCTCACTTGAGCAGATTCAAAAAATTTAGGAAGATATGTTGCATTTTGTTATTCAGGTTCTGGTGCAAGGCAATTCATTTTTTAGCTTATCCAATTTTCTAGATACGAAAGAAACCAATATGCACTAATGGAGCCTTCTATTGCTCCGTTTTGAGTAATGTGAATGAATGTACCTCAAATACCCACCCCTTTCTTTAGAATCTGGCATTGTGGCCCTCTTTGTTTATTTATTGATTCTAAAATACTACCTGTGTTTTCATTTTAGTTCCATTGTTTTCATAATTTATCTTGCTGACAATGTATTCCTCTAGGCCTCAATTCTCTATTTATCACTAGAGCCCACCTTTTCTCGCTATTTTCAGGTAATCTTATTAAACAAAAATCTTTTGTTTATTGGCTCTAATTCATGATTCAGGAAAGGAGAGACTTACGGAGATAGAAGGCAAGAAACAAATCATAGGGAGCGCGGGGAAAGGACATCCTCGAATGTGGACATCAATCCAAAAGGCAGTTCTGGTAGCGAAGGGGACTCTGTGAATGGTGGCTCTGAGCAAGAGCAAGACTTGCTTCAAGAAGTTGATAATGAATATGTAGAAGACTCCGATTCTGAAAATAAGGTAGGATTCATTGCTGGGAGCAGAAGACTAGATCTAGAAACCAGAAGACCGGGCACTGCTGCTGCTGCGAAGAACAGATTGAGGCAAAGGCCTACCCGTAATGCTGCTCTCCACACTGTTGTGGTACCTGATTCAGATGATGACATGTTGTATGCTGCAGAGCCTCCTGAAAAGGGGACAGTGGATTGCTGAGAAATTTGGTTTCGTAGTAGAGCAGGATACCGTAGAAGCATGGTTTTTTTTGTATGACAGTAGGAGATGCAGCATGAGTTTTGTTGTGAATGCCAAAGCTCTGTTTTTGTGGCATGACTTGAGAACAATGTTTCGGTTGGTTGAAAGAAATATGAAATGGCTTGTACAAAATTGGTGTTCTTGGGTGTTATTGTCTTGCACTTGGGAAGAATTAATCTCCATTTTTTTTAAAAGACTATTCAAACCACTGAAGGATAACGACCATACAAAATATTATACCAAGTTGTAAAACCACTAAGGTTGCGTTTGGATTAGAATTTTGATGGAAATGGGAATGATTCTCATTCCAATTGTCATTCCTTCTATTCCCATTGCCATTGTCATTACTATAAAATGTTGTTTGGATCAATTAAAGTGTGGGAATGAGAATCATTTTCTTTCAATTGTTATTATTTGGTTAATAAAAATAAGAAAAATGGTTCATGAACTATCCAGTTCGTGCCATTTTGTCCTCTGAACTATCAAACGTGTCATTTCAGTCCAAAAGATAGGCGAAAGAATCGTTATAGTCCAAACGTTTCCGAAAATCGAGCCCTTTCAGGACATTCCGTCAAATTTGTAAACGGAACCGTTAAAATTACAATAAAATAATATTTTAAATTGGAACGCCACATGTCACGTCTTCATTTTTCATATAAACTTAAGATTTTTTTTTGGTAGCATCACAATGTATAACCAATTAATCATTCCCACGTTTAAAGTAATAACATATTGAGCAGAAGATAAAAAATGCAATATAATATGTTGTTTGATGTATCAACCGATGATAAAGTAGATTTGATTGATTTTATTAATTTAGAAAAATTTACCATTAATTGGGTAGCTGATTAACATATCATTAACAAAATGAATGATGAAACTCAATAAAACATTTACTACAATATAATTTTGAGAGGACGACAAAACAACTGGAGACAAAAAGTATTGAAAAATAAAAGTTGAATGCTAAATTTTGAAACAAGGGAAGGTGTAAAAAAAACCATTGATATATATACATCGCAGCCACCACCAGAAGCAATGAAGCAAATAGTAGTGAAAATGCAGACGCTACAGGACAAGGCGTCGGAGTGGAGCGGAGTCGACCGAGCTCAAGCCTTCTCTATTGATGACACCAATCTCTTCGACAAATTAGGCCTCCAAACCTTCATCAACCTCTCCACCAATTTCTACAACAGGTACACAAAATGTTTTTCGTCATCTTCTTTTCTAGTTTATATCGACTTCAGTTTGATTTGAATTGAACCATGTATTGGTGTTGAATATATCTTATGATTGGCTAGGGTTTATGACGATGACCAAGAATGGTTCCGCTCTATCTTTGCAAATTCGAAGAAAGAAGATGCAATTCAGAATCAATATGAATTCTTTGTGCAGAGAATGGGAGGTCCTCCTCTGTATTCTCAGAGAAAAGGTGCAATTTCTTCACATTATGTCATGATACTAATACTGATACTGATAGTGAATTTACTCTATTGTTCTGTTCAGTTATCCCATATATTGTTAAGAGGGCTTTTTGTGGTCTTGGGTGGCTACTCATTTTCAAGGGTATTTGGATCCTACTTCCTAGGTGGAGATCTACCATTCAATTGAGTGGATTTTAGCACTAGAGATAATGTAGAGTAGAGTCTCTTAACATTTGTTATGGGAAAAATAGTTTGACTGGGGTGGGACTCACTTTAGTAATCCTTCCTCATTAGCAAGCCAGTTTTCTAGTGCCAAGGTCAAACTATTTGTCCCATAAAAATTGGTTTCACAGCCACCTCACCTCTCATATCAAAGGCCCTCTCAAATGAGAGGATCTAGCTAGGAGAAAACCCTTGCCAATTGAGACCACACGAATAAGAGGAACTCCTGAAAAAGGACCTATCACCATTCAAAGAAGAGGTAAGGATGACATGGTGAGGGAGTTGTCACTGTTGTGCTAACATGACTAGGAGTCGTCACTTGAAAATGAGGGACCGGCCCAAGATGTTGTGCCATCTTGATGAGGATACCAAAGGTTGTGTACCTTGAAAATGTTGACTTAACCAAGAGATCATATGCTAACTTGACAATGACAATGACATGGCATGGTGAGAGAGAAACTGCCTAGTACGTGTGCTTGTTGGGGACATCAAGACTTGAAAGGATGGGAATGTTACAATCTTAAATAATAATAAGTCTCAAATTGGAACTTGATGAGGTTATGGGCCCACAAATCACAAGTCTCAGAGCGACTCACAAGACGACACGTGGTAGAAGATATGCTTGGAAGCATCCAACACACCCACAGCATAGGGAAAGGTGGAGACACAAGCCAAGCTTCTAAGGTGGACAACGCAATCAAGGTTCAAGACGACTTTTTTACACTCCCCTCAACACCACATATGAAGAGGTGCTTGAACACGCCCTCTAGTTGGATGAATTCCGTCC
>JAYMTF010005954.1:0-10893 GCA_036897485.1 Pelargonium nanum | reverse complement strand
GAGTGAGAAACATTGTTACTTCGAGTATGATGTCCCGTTGCTGATAAAAAAACAATAATCGCATATTGTTTCGTTAAGCGAAATTTAATCCAATTATGAGCAAATGACATTATTTTCTATCTACTATTATTTTTTTGTCTTAACTTTATACTTCAAATATAACATGTTTCAAATTCATTTAGAATTAATTTAATAGTAGGCATGACAAAGAATGTTAAGACCTAACATATACAATTATTTCATTCAATACAGATTCAATAGTAGTGAACCAGAAACATCAAGGCAATGCCCCACAATTTTTAATAAATGTTTTTAATGATTAAATTGCCATTTATTTAAGTTTCTAGAAGTCATTAGTTTATTGTCAAGCACTTATTTACTATTGATTTTGCTGCCAAATCTTAAGTATATATACACATTCTCTTTTTGAACTCAAAATAATCATCGAATTTTAAAAAAAAGAAATTTGGAACAACAATAACGGAGATAGAATTAAATAAATTATCTAAAACATAAGTCGCTCTTTTCGCAAACCAACGAGTAAAAGAGAGAATGGATATATCAAACCAACAAGTTGTTTGTGTACAAAATCAAAAGACCAAAGATACTAAAAACCTCTTATGCATTATGTATAGCTCGAAACACTTGTAAGATGTCAATCTCATAAAATACTAATATTCTCCCCTCCAACCTGCAGAGCTTAAACCACCTGAAGCGCTTCAGACTCGATCAGATGCTCTCGTCAACCCCGCTCTACGATCAAACTAAGCTCCTCACAGATCGACAACGCCTCCATCAAGCAATACTCGTTTGAGATAAATTATTTGTAGAATCGATGATATTTTATTCCCAACACCTAAAGTAATAACTCAAACGCTAGCTTGTCATCCTGACAATATCTCATTATCTAAACGAGAAATCCGCTTAAGATAATAAAATGTTAGTAGGCAATACTTGATTGTGTTCTATGTAATTACATCTTATTTTATGTTATGTCATACAAAACCAAGACAACAGAAAATGAAAAATAAAGAATCCATGAATCGCAAAAGTTGTCAATATATGAAGAGAGAAGCTCAAAATTAGGGTATCAGAACTTACAAGCTTCATGATGTACAAAAGATGACTATGATACATGAATGTTCATGCAAGAATATAAAAAACCAGATTCAATTGGGACTATATATATGTTGCACTTGAAATCCACCGTTGAATCGCGGTAATCGGGTTTAAGACCACCATGGAGCATCGCCGGTTCTGAAATCTGTTTCGACCCATGGAACGAAGATTACCTTCCCGTCAACCACATCCGCGTGAGCCAATGCCAAAGACTGATCAAGAACGTAAAATTGAAGTTAATCATCACAAACAAACTATGTTAGAGGAAGTTTGTGTAGTAGAATTCGAGGGTTAATGTTTGTTATAAGAGTAAAGAGTATATACTATAATCGAGTCAAAAACTTTTACACCATAAAACCATCGGCAAATTGCAGATAAATACTCCATATTTAGCTCCATTTGGAGATAGCTTTCGATACGTTTTTTTTTTCATGACAACTAACTAATGCTCTAAACTTTCAATATTTTCATTCCAGCAATGTGAAACTGCTAGTGATGGTGAGGCTAAAAGTATGTGGCATACACACGACGCGAGAGACAATTCAGCTAAATCCAACTGACGAATTGTAAAGATATGAAAGTATAAGTAGTTATCTGCAAAAACGGCTGAGTATAAGGTATTTATTCGCAATTTACTCTAAACCCATAACCGGAATTTAGCTAGCTTAAGCTTTAGTTTGATTGCCCGTCTGATAATGCGTAATAGTTCAAATGAATCCCTATGTTATAAACCAAAAGATGTATACGGTCTAACCATAGGCCAATAGGTCGACTTTACTCACCAGAGGTGCGGGTCCTCTCACGACTCTTCCTTGCTCGTTGTATTGGGATCCATGGCAGGGGCACATGAACTTGTTTTCAGCTTTGTTCCATGGAACGACACACCCGAGATGTGTGCACACGGCGTTGATCCCATAAGTCGCAAGAGTTTTGTCCTTCTCCACAACAAGGTAGGTAGGATCTCCCTGAAATGCATTAACAAAGTCCAAATTAAGAAAACTCGCATACTATTTCTCGGCGATGCTCGAGCACCATAAAGACAAGTAACACGAATTCATTATGTCGTAAAAACCAAGAAGACATGTTCGTGAAAAATAATTTATGCTTCTCTTTGCTAATTGATATTAAAGGATGTTAAATTTACAAGAAACAGAACACTTCCGAGTTCAAAAGATATGTAATATTTACATTTACATGATAAAAGCAGAAACAGGACATTATTGTTTTTCTAGAATTGTAAATGTTACCATCATGACCGGCATTCAGGTCATTACAACGATACATTCAATAATGGAAATAACCGATCATGATCTACTTTGTGGATCAATTAGTGTGTATGGAAAGATCATTATTACAAGTTTTATTTCATACCTTCAAACCTTGAGAGAGAGTTCGGTCACCAGGGCCATGGGTCTTTAGCCATTCCTCAACAACAATGTCATTTCCAAGGGCGTCCTTAGCAGGTGTACCGCCACCACCACCTCCTGAGCTGTTATGAGAAAACACTTCACAATATGCAAGACTTCGAAGCAACATACAAAAACATCTCGATGATTATAAGCAAACGGTCACACTCTCAAGTAAAGGCTAAACCTCAATCAGAAAACACGAGGTCAGCATGGTTAATTCAATCCTGTGAGGTATAACTTAGATTGAACAAACTAAGGTAGTGTTTGGATTTGAATATTTGAAATAGGGACGAGAGTCTCATGACCAAAGAGTCGCAACACTTGCAAAGATTGGGGCTCACAAAGCAACAACCATACCCGCTTCCAAGTATATTTTCTCTAATGACACAAAATCATTATTAAATCTCGTTAAACTTGACTCCAACTCAAAAGTTTAACCTGATAGGTGGATGGTTTAACTAGTATACCAAGTGACGGCAAACTCACATTCTTTCAATGTGGGATTCCTTAACTCCTCTTCACGTCCATGTTGGATTAGAGAACGAATCATGCACGTGGCCAAAGAAGAGAGCCAAGGCAAATGGGTCATTAGGCCCAAACACAACCAGCTCTGATACTGTGTTAAACTTGATTCCAACCCAAACTCATTAAGATAGTTTCACTTACTCAAATCCACAACTTAGAGTTCAAGACAACAAGCTTGGTAACAAAACCATTATTAAGTCTCATTTTGGAATCAATTTTGATAAAAAACACTAGCTTTAGTAACATTCTAAATTGGTAACGCCAACCAAACTGAATCCAAATACCAAGCATCAAAATTGAAGAATCACATAGCAATTGAATATAACTGAAAATCAATCAAACCCTAGAGAAACAAAACAAGAAACATAATGGAGCAATAGTTAAGAGAATGAAGCAAAACTAACCCAGGAGGAGCAAAGAAAGTGGCATAAGGAACCAGCATGAAACCAGTGGGAAGAGAAAGAGCACCCAAAAGAAGGAGATTCATGAGCTCTCTCTTGCCCATATCTGGAACTCTGTCAGCAGGAATGCTTGAGGCCTGGCATATGATCTTCATGCCCTTCTCCTTCACAGCAACATGGGTCTTTGTGGGCTTCACAAAAAGTGAGCTCTTGCTTGAGCATAGCTGCACAAATCAATCAATGAGCAAAAAAAATGAAACTGGGTTTGATCATTTAGATCATATTGATGAAAAATTAAGATCATGTTGTGTGTGTTTGTGAGTACCTGAGGAGTTGCTGGGCACAGTGTGGATATGGCCATTGTGAATTGGTGGTACTTGTGATCTTGGAAAGGAGTGGACTGTGCTAGATAGATGATATGAAGGTATTTTTTTTTTTTTTTTTTGGAAATTGTTTAAGCAATCACAACCACAGCTACTAGTAGATAAGGATTGTGCCTATTGAGCCACATGTTTTTGGGATCATGTTTTTGGGGTCTATTTGGACCAACCCATGAATCATTTTGGCCCAAATGTATGATTGTGGTTATCCAAAATCCATAATTTTGGGGCTTGAGATTGGGCTTTTGGGCTCAAGATTGGAAATTCTCATACTCTAAGTTAAACTAACTATTCAAGTTTCAAGTCCATACTTTAAATTGAGCTTTTGTTTAGTTCAAGTTAAAAAGGCCAAGCCCGAACTCGAAAGGGTCGTGGATTTCAAATTAATTTTCTAACTTTACAAGTAAAACGTGTGAGCCCGTGATCCGAACCCAAGAAAGTGGGGATTGAATTTTGGATGTTCAAGGTTTGGGATAATATGAGGATTTCAAAATGAAGTTCAAGTTATACATGTGAAATGTGAACACTCGTGTGAATTTGTTCGTTGTGATCCATAAATTGATAGAATTTATTTTGTATAAGTCAAATTTGTATAAATACATATTGAGTTTCAAGTGTCCATAGATTTAAGATCAAAGATGTATCAATATCCTTCCACTTTGGAATCCTAAGTCCTCGAATTGACACCCAATGTACACTTTTGTTGCATATATGATAATCAACAAGCATATATTGAGCTGTAAGCAATGTAAAAAATAAACATATTTATATAAACTATGCACTAGTAATGTTTTTTCTTTTCTACCCAAGGGTAGTGACGAAGTTGGCTACACAGGCTGCGTGAGTGGAAAGAACGTTTGTGTTCGATCCCCACTCAACACACCCTTGAGGAAATGGATGAGCTTTAACTGTGACTTACCCTCGAATGAGGATTAGTTTAGATGTGGTAAAACGGCGTAAAAGTGTCAACCGCGAATTTACAAACCTGCTCAGAAACCTCATGACTTAGACATAAAAAAAACAGCTTCTTGATTGGTCATAACATGTAATGTACCACTATATTATAGTGAAGAAGAAAGGCCCACAAGTTTGAAACTCACATTGTCTCTATACACACACTTGTCTCCATTACATATAGAATCTATGAAAGACAAGAACAAGTAGCTATAATGATGATATATATGTATATGAATATTGAATTGTGCATGGGAAGGAGGAGAAGATTATATATGAATAATGAGCTAGCGTGAAACATGCACTCATCATGTGCTTGCATGTGTGTCCATCTCTTTCTCTTTCTCTACCAAACCATCACTTGTACTATTATCATATTATCATTCCAATTCTAAGCGTGATCTGACCATTCTCTGCCATTCTCTTCTATGTTTGTTGTGTGTATATAATCCATAAAATGTCCATATACTCATTAACAAGACAAAACAAAGAAAATAATACATAGAGAGAAAAGAGAAAGTGAAAGAAGAAGAAGAAAAAAAAAGTTAAATAAAGGGTGGTAGAAGGATTGGGCTTCCAATGAGTAGAAGTTGATTTCTTTAGTCTTTTCTCTTTCTCTTCCATCAATGCAATGGCATAGAAAGAGAATCCATTTTTCTTTTTCATAACTTTTTTCTACTATTTTGTTATATTATTATTATTATTGTTGTTACAATGACCATAAAAATGAGTTTCAATCCAAACACAATAATAGATTTGAACTAGTGTTTCTTGACTATAAATTTACTTGAATGAGAGAACTGGTGTTACTCGTGACGTGTCAAACTCTAATAAGTTTGGTTGAGGTTCTTTTTATTTTAAGTGATAGTTTATTTAGAGAAAAAAATTCAATCAAAATGTTAGCGCGTGTGTGAATAAGTCAATGAAAATATAAAACTCCAGTAATTATGACACGAGAATAAAGAATCTAAGTAAAAAAATCAAGTCAATAAGAGCTTGCCACCACATTAAAATACTCATTTACCCACTCAAGTGAATTGGTGGGAGCAGAGCGACCCGCTGAATTCAAATTTATTGAGGTGTCATAAACTCATTGGTGACTTAACCTAAGATAAATAATCTTTGGCTTATAATCCTTGCACTCTTATTACACATACTCGCCTTAATAGTAGATTTGATCATTTGAAACTGAATATGCGGGCACTAGACGCCCGCCTAAAATTTTGCTGCTTCAAATTACGTAAAATAGACCCGATCAATTTTCAAATTGGATATGCAATAAGGTGAAACCCAAACCGGCCTCTTGCGGGTTAGGTTTAAGTACAAATACATGAATCGAGATTTTTTTTTACTCCAAAATATGTAAATAAAAATGTTGATATGTGTGTGTCAAAGAACAAGACACCCAAAAAATGGATGGTATCGAGATGGAGCAAGCTTGAAGCAACCAACCAAGAGAGGACTCACAAAAAAATATTGATGGAACGTTCTTCAAAGACATTTTGAAGTTACAAACATATTAAAAAGATTGCTTATGAAATCTTATATATATTTCTTGTTTTGCTTTTTTGTCTCCCAAATTCATTTTACTATATATTTGTCTCTGTCATTAATTTGTATTCCTTATACTTGAAGGGATTGACACACACAAAAATGTGCAGAGAATCCTATGGTCTCCTTTGAGCCTTTGACATATAAAAAATACCATGCAAGTTGGTAATAATTATTAAAATTTACTTGGATTTATAGGATACTTTCTTATCTTCCTAAGGAATTTTTAGAGTTTGTGAGCTTGAATTGCATCAATTCATTCATTTGAATCAAATGCACAACATAGGAGTTAGGGATTAATTAAGAAATTAGTAAATAAAAGTGTTTTAGTCTGTGATAATTTATTTCAATCATATAACTTTTCGGAAACTGAAATACATTTGTTGCACTTGGTACATATAAATTACGTGTATTTTATGAGCCTATTTTCTTCTTTTTTTCTTATAACTATATCCATATTCGCTTTCGAAGTGATGCATAATATTTAATTAATTGACTCACTCTTAATTTTTTTTTAAAATTGAGATTAAATTTTTTACTTAATTTTATTCCCTGTTTATATACATAAGAATTTTGTACTATACTTGGCCAAAAAATGCTTATATTATTGTTGAAATAATGATGTACATAGAGTCCTCAGTGAACATATAAATAACAATTAATTTGTTATAAATAAAAATCATTGCTTAATGATCGAAACTAGCTAGTACCAAAGAAAAATAGTTGATGAAATGAATGCTGGCAAATCAACTAATGCTTTTATAAGTCAAATTTGTAGATGTAATTAGACTCCTAATCAAAATAGTCATCCCATTAATCAATTATTGGATGATCAATTCAATAATTGCATCTTGCAAACTACTAGTAATTATCATTTAATTCAAATGGGTCCTATTAAATAATTAAACCAAATCAACCAAATTTATTTTACTGGAATTCTTATATATGACCAGGTGGTCCAGGTCAAGCCTTAAACTTATCCTTAACTAACCATTAACTCTCATTATTAGATGCACAAATAGTTGTGATAGTCACACAAATTAATATACATTGTTTCTTATATGATCAAATATCAATTTACTATATGGCTGATAATTATATTATATAACTCAATGTGAAATTTTAACGTATTATTGATGTAGCTGTAAAAATAATAAATATAAGAGAATGAAGAAGAACGAACAATTGTGAGCTCAGAAACTAGTGTTAGCGAATCTAGCTGAAACTTCTTCGACCTAAGCACTCGATGATACCGAGAGGTAACTAGTGTGTTGGCATGTTTCATTTTCGCTTGGTGCTTAGGTCACATTTTGCATTCTAATGTCGATTTGGTCAAAACAAGTTTGGAACTTAAAAAAATCATTTCCTAATTATTTTTTTAAGGTATAATTTGGATTGAAAGTTATATATAGTTGTTAGTCGATTTGTATGCATTCTCTCTTATGTCCAAACTTTAAATGTACTGTAATTAATCTTTCTTTATAAATCTTCGGTTGCGTATGAGAAATACATATCATTTAATGATACTTATCACCATGGGATGCAATGATAACATTTACTAGTTATTTTTGTTGCAAATTATGTTTCATTTGGTGAACTTTTATTTATGAAACATGTATTTAAGTATATATTATATAATTTTTGTGGAATTTTCTTCCAAGTAAATAGCTCCTTAAAAAGTTGATAAAGGAATGCATAGATACATGTGGATTTTAGCCTTGGGTCAAAGAAATAAATGGATTGGTGAGTAATTTCAAAAGTAGTTGCACTTGGCAATTATGTGGGGGCCTTTTTTGCACATAAAAATGGCAACATGAATAGTGATTTGGCTTTAAAGTTTAGACTTACTTATTGGTTCCATTCCCATTGCCTTTAGCTAGAAAAAGGAAACAAAATACTTGGTCTATATATTATTGGGAAACAAAGTAGATAAAACTAGGGCTTTTATTGTGAAGGTTAGTGGGTTCTTTTTGTTTGTAACAACCATTATAGTATTTCTAATTATAATAGTTAATTACCTTGATAAAATTAAAGTTTATGTTCACATTTAAGCAAAGCAATCTACAAGTCATTTTATAATTAGAAATCTTTTTATCAATGTAGGGTTGAAGAAGTCTAATTATGTATATAATTAATAATTATACAATTATCAAGTGTTAGCGAAACATTAAAAGGCCGGAGAAGAGTACAACATAGAAATTTTAGTTTCTCTAGCAAGTTAATTATTTTAAAAGGTAAGCTAGAGAGCAAAATGATAAGTTGTCCATCAACGATTTGTAATCGTACTCCAAATTCTATCTCAAATAAAAATGATTGGATCACCTTCTAAAACAACCCAAAGTGCAAATATATGACTTAAATACTCAATGAAGCTCACTAATATTGTTTGTTGACATGTTTTGCTTTAACCGGACAAGTTACAATCTAATCCATACGTAAACATTTGCAACTGATCTCAAAAGTGTTTCATCTCTTTCATCATTTTTATTCACAAATACACATTTTTAGTAATAATGCACCTATTATTTATTTGAACTATGTGATTGTTGATTATTTACAACTAATAACATTTTCTAATCACAACATGATCAGTAAGTTTATGGAAATGTATATGTGTGCACATGTAAAAGGCCATTGTTGAATGCATAAATGCTTATACAGATGCATGCATGTCTTTTCCCATAGACACAATTGGGGTCCAAAATCTGCAAGTTTAAGAGGCTCAGCAGTTGCTCAGCTGCAAGGGAAGTGTCAATGACAACTTGAATGCTTTCCAATTCCAATATATGAATATGAATATTCACATCTAACCCTTACAAGAATAAAGATCTCATTTCCATAGGTCAAGGTCAATTTTGATTTTTTTTTTTATTTTCTCAGCATAGGTCAGGATCAATTAGGTCTATAATGCACTGAGATATAAATAGCCCTTAAGTTAGATAAGAATGAAACTATTGTGTTCACATAATCACATGTAATTAGCATAGTGACATATCTATGAAATGTGTAATATATGTGAAAGACAAAACAACCAATTAACAAGGTTTGGTGTTACTAGTGAAGAGATTAAGCACTTTTTGATTTAAAGTTCATAGATCCGATTGAAACTTGTTCGGTTTCAGAAAAACATATCAACTTATGAACTTTTATTGTTTTGTTAAAAGTACTTACACCGTGTTTTTGCAATATCGTTTCATTTGAAGGATGTTTTATGTACATGTTATTTTGAATCTTTAAGTATATTTTATTATTTACCAAATCAGGTTGGGCCAAGCGGTTTAAGTGTTTTGGATTTCCTTAGAGGTCTCAGGTTCGAGTATCCTTGCCTGCGATATGGGTGAGTTATTTTGAGTTAGAAGGGGAGAGCTACCCCCTATTGTGTAGCTCAACTTTTCAAAAAAAAAAAGTTTTAAAAAAAGTATATTTTATTTGCAATACAAATTTTATTTTACTTGAAACTAATAGAAAAAATGAAATATGTAATCTACAAATAAAATATATTACCATGAATTAATTTAATCTCAATTTGTGGCCTTTTCCTCATTGACTTGCATATTTTCTCAAACCCATCAAGAAAATCCACATGTTTAAGGTCAAATTATATATAAACACAATCTTGAAGCTCACAACTACTAATATTTTGTCCTATTGAGAGTCTCTTCTACTTGTACTATAAAGATTTGTGCTTCATATTCAACACAAGGACATGAACACTAGCTGTCACTGTGCCATGTTTGGACCTTAGTAATTGTAATTTGTACTAAGATAATAATATTTATTGTGTTTTTTTTAGACTTTCACTTGTAGTAGTAGTTACATAGATTTTGAAATTTGTCATTTTGTTTTTGTATTTTTATTGATATAATAAATAAATAAATGTATAGGACATGTAAGTAGAGAAATTGGTTTGGGTGCCCACTGGCCTGTCTTTCTGGGATTTTAGATATTGTTTGTTAGTTTCAAGATTCAAGGTTTCAAAAGAAGGTTTAATTTATGTGCAACCTTTTGTTAATTCCAATAGGCTCTCTTCTAATTTGGGTTAGACCTAAAATTTTCTTTTATATTATATGTTTCAAAATCTAAAAGTAGTATTAGGTGAAAAATAAATATATTGAATGAGCTTACTCAGTAAAAGTTTTTCTCAGAAAATGTCTACCAGTGTGACTTATTATTATATGAAATGATGTTAATTTTTGCATTTTTACGATGTGAGATTGTGTCCAACTTCTCATCGCGTGTAAATTTAATACATATGAACCAAGAACAATTTGGGAGGTAAAAGAAGTATGCGACTCACAAATATTAAGTCGTTCGACAAAAAAACTCAAATGATAATTTACGAAACATGAGTAGCGTGTCAAACAGTGTTAATGTTAGTTCTTTCATGTCGACGATACGTGTACTTGTTCGACATAATCAAATATGAACATAGTTCACCAAATATACTTTATGCTCACAAAAAAATCAGTAGAAACTATTGCAAGAACAAGTTGGACATTGAAACACTTTTTTTTTTTTGGTGCAAAGGAAAAAAAAAAACACAAAACTAGCTAA
>JAYMTF010005953.1:0-10893 GCA_036897485.1 Pelargonium nanum | reverse complement strand
GCTCTGTACGTCGGCGATCTTGACCCGGAAGTGACCGATTCGGATCTTGCTCAAGCTTTCGGTGCTTATGGCTTCATTGCCTCTGTTCGTATCTGTAAAGATTCTCAGTCCGGCAAGTCTCACGGTAATGTCTCTCGGGTTCGGTCATTTTTGTCTCCGTTTCAAGTTTGAGACGATAATGCCATAATGGTGACTTGGGTACTTGCTTTTCTCCTGATTTTCGTAACTTAATGTGGGTTTGGTTTGTGTTTTATTTGTTGTGGCTAAATTGGTTTCGCTTGCTCTGTTTTTGTAGAAAGGGTTTTGTACTTTTGCTCTGTTAATTTTAGGAGTAGTGATTTTCAGTTTTTTGAGATCCCAATTTGTGTATCTATTTTCTCAGTAACCGAACAGAACATTATGTGATAGGTACCAAGAAAAACGAAACAGATCATTAGGGTTATGACTTAGGGGATGATAATGGTGAATTGGATACTTGATTTTTCTTATTTTCTCGTGATTTTGGTATGTGTTTTCTCTGTTGTGGAGAACTGGGTTGTGCGTGCTCTGTTTTTGTAGAAAGGTTTTGGGGATAATGTGTGATTGGGAAGCAGGTTTTGTTCTACATTGTTACAGATTATTTGATATTTTACTTTTCTGTTTGGCTCCTGAGAAATTGCAGTTATTTTAAGAATGATGATTTTCATTTTTTCTAAGATCCCAAGTTGAGCCACACTTGACTTCTAATCTTTTTGTCCTACCGCTTCGAGTCCAGCACGACGACTTGAAGGCTTGGCAAGTGTTCGATGGGTTTCCAGCACGACGAGTTCTTGGTCTCTGCCTCGAATGCGGTGCTCGCCGACGGCACTAGCTTGCCCGCCGCCGTCGGGAACGGCACCGTTTTTGCTGGGTTCCCGGCTACTGATCTCAAGACCGCATTAAAACCGCTGGAGACTTGGGACCCAGTTCGGGGTCAAGTCGCCGAACGTTCCCATGCCCACCAACATCTTGGTCGCCAATGATGGCTTCGTCTGCCCCAAAACCAGTATGCAAGGTATTGTTTTTTTGGGTTCAATCTTGATTTTTGGACTTGATTTGTTTTTGGGTGTTTTGTTGAAAACGATGGATCTGTTCAGATTTGCTGCTTTAATAGTTTGTTTTAACAATGATTGTTGTTTTTTTTTTTGTGTTTTTTTTAATCTTTGGTGGTGTTGCTAGACATAACTTCATTAGGCATTTTAAGGATTAAATCCTTCTAATTTTTCTTTTACTTTTTACTTGTTTGATGGTGGATGGTACAATTGTAGATTGTTAAGCTTGCAACATTTCAGTTGTTTTATTTGGAATAACCTTTTTATGCTAGATTGTGAAGTTCATTTACAACATTGGTGTCTATGGGTTGGTTTGATTGTCATTGTTATTGACTCGACTCAGTCTTGAAAAATGACGAAGTTGTTGTAGCCTTGTTTGAATTCTGTAAACCTTTGTGGGTAGGCAATTTTATGAGGTATAACTTGCAATTTCTTTGTTAATTTTATGAGCTTTGTTTCATCTTTTTGTGAACTGCGGGTAATCGCCCCGTTTGTTAAGAGAAGTCTTAGGTAAGGGTATAAATTTCTCCACTCTCGATTGATTTAATCACTTAGAAAGGGGAATCAGAAGTATGAATTTCACTTAGAAATACAAGCTCATGTTTGTGATGTGTGTTGTTAAATAGTAGCATATTGATGATGTGTGTGGAAAATTAACCATCCAGCATTTTCCTGTTTGACTACGCATTCCTATAGTGTGAACTCTCTTAAATTAACTGTCAATATACCAAAATGCCCCCATTCAACATGCGTATTGCTTTTGAGGCATTGGGTTTTGCTTTGTTCACTCTTTTACCATTTAAGTAGCTTACTTCTCAAAGGTTCTATTTTATGTTTTTCTTCTTAGAAATTTGTTAGCCAAGAACCAGCTGGTTAATTTCTATAAGAATTTTGTGCATTGGAGTTCTTGAAACCACAACTTGTTAGAAATCCAGACATCAAGTTTCTTGAAAGGGTCATTATCCACAATATGTCTGTTTGGTTTCTGTTTATTCTTGAGCCAATGCCAATGAGTTTTCAGTGCATTAAGTTTCTAAATATAAAGCTTATCTTATTGAACTCATGTTTTCTTGCTCTTGTGCAAGTAATGGAGTCCACAAAAGAACAGGTTCAGCCTGAAGTCACCAAGAAGATGGTGACAGTGATGCTCGAGCCAATGCGTAGGCGTGCTGCTACGGGCTCAAAAGGCCAAAAGATATCACTCCTAGCAAACCATTTCAAAGTATCTGTTACCAATGTCTTGAGCCACTTCCATTTTTACAATGTAAGTTTCATCTCTTAGTTTCTTTTTTAACTTCTTGTTCTTTGGGGATTTTCACAAATAATAGCTAATGATCTGCTATGTGGAATCAGGTTGTTTGCAAGAAGATGGCCGCGCTCTGTCAACAGAAAGAGCCTTGGCTGGAGGATTATGGAAAAGGTTCAAGAGACTTACTCTACTAAACTAGATGGGAAAGGTTTTGCTTATGATGGGAACCAGACATTGTACACAGTTGGTTCCCTCCCACATAAGAAGATTGAAATCCAAAGTCGCTGTGAAATGTAAGGTTAGGATTATAGTCGGTCATTGTTGAATCCAGTTTTACGTATGTGTTTGTTTCACTGATATCTGCCGACACTTATCAGAACTTTTTCGGATAATCGTTACGTTTGCTTGCAATAAAAGCAACCTCATTTAGTTGATACACATGCACTGTGACACGTTGTGCATAGCAAATGGTCCGGACCTGATAGACCATCTGATTGCTTGGATAGAAGTGTTTCCTCTGTTGCTAAACCAGCTTGGTGATAAGCACCCTTCACATAATAGAGGTAATTGGAATTTAAAGTTGCTCTTCATTGCCTGTCATTATTTATCTAGCTTTGTTCGTTGGTAACACTATTTTTTCATTGAATTTTCTACACTTCGATTCTCATATGCACATTTAATTTGACAGGTACTAAAACGCAACAACTATGATGTTGATGCTCGTCTGCGTTCCAGTGGCATATCAATCAATGATAGTTTCAATGAAGTTAAGGGCAGTGTCCTTACTGCTCCAAGGGTACATTCTTGGTGACTTTTCGTCTTTTGGAAATATAAACATTGATGTTGGTTTAGAGTGAGTACATGAATTGTTTGTTTCACTGCAGCTGAGAGTGGGAAATGGGGAGGAAATCATTCCTCAAAACGGGCTGTGGAGCTTTAACAGTAAGGTAAGGCCACAAGTAAGTGTAAGTGCCAGCTTCAGTATGAATTGAATGTTTGTTTTGGCTCTGACAGAAATTCTGTTATTGTAGAAATTTTTCGATCCTGCAAAAGTGAAGAAATGGGTTGTGGTAAACTTCTCCTTTCCTTGTGATGTGATCAATCTATACAAAGATTTGATGAACGTTGGATAAAGAGGAACGGTGAGTTTTATTTTTCTATTTGAGGGTGTTTCCAGTTTTGCATTATGAAATGTATTACACTTTTTGATATTGTTTCTTGGTTGTACTTTCTCTAGCTGATAGATCCTCCCACAACAGTTTTTCAAGAGAATCTTAGTTTCCAAAAAGCTCAAACCCGTCCTCGAGTTGAGAAGATGTTTGAACAGATAGAATCAAAATTTCCCAAGGATGATCCTCCCTACTTTATTCTTTGTCTTCTCCCTGATAGAAAGATCTCTCAAATTCATGGTTAGGGCGTCCACAATGGTTATAATGGAGAGGTTAATACCATTGATATTTGTGCATTAAGCTTTATTGAGTCATTGAGTGGGGTTAATGAACATTAACCGATAGATATCTATCAACCTGTTAATGGTGAGAATTTTCCTGCCACATGTCACATTCTTCCACTTTATAAGGTAATTGTCCAATGTTTATGGTGCTGAAGAATTATGGTGGGTCCCACTATTAACTTCTTAAAACTAAAACCATTGTGGACAAAAGTAGAATGATAATAGTGAGATGATGTGTTTACATGGGGCCCACCTTATTAACCTTTTAAAGCTCAAACCACTGTGGATGCCCTTAGCTCGCGTTGTTCGAATTCAATTAGCCCTGTATCTTTGTATGTTTTGTCATCTAATCAAGTAAATTATGATGGGTAGACCCTTGTAGACTATGGGATTTTTAACCAATGTGTTGCACCAATCAGAGTAAATGAGCAATACCTTTCAAATCCTGTGTTAAAGATAAATGACAAAGTAAATTTACTCACTGTTTTTACAATCTCTATATCCTTGCTTTCCATTGATTCTAACTTTTGTTGCTTCCCTACAGCTCGACGGTCTAAATACGTTGTTAGCTTTTGAACATACAAGAAATATCTCTTTGTTTTTCAAGGTTCCTACCATTATCTTTGGCATGGATGTGTCGCATGCCGGACACCAATTTCATGTGCCCTCCATCAAATTGGTTGGATAGAAGTGCCTATTGCTAAACCTGCTTGGTGATAAGTACCCTTCACGTTCCTTGGTAATTGGCTAATCTACCTTACCTTTTGTGATGGAATGGTGATAGAAATGTCAGTTTCTATTAAATATATAATTTCTTTTGCCAAGTTCTTAATATTTCGTTACTCCATGTAGGTTGTGGTGCGTCTTATACTTCGCCTTGGGCTATATGTTTTATTGAACTCTTCCCTTACATGGGCGTATCACGTGAAGATGAAGGTATCAATCAATTAACTAAAGAAATATTGGTTTTTGGTAGTTGCGCACTTATATTTGATTTCTTGTTTTTCGATATTGCAGGAAATATAAGACTTACATTTATGCATTACAAGTATCTCTTTCACAAGTTTATGTTATTTGCTAGGAATTAGATTATTTAAGATTGACGGATATCAATATTGTAGTTTTGAAATTAAGGCATTTTAGGATTTTGCTTTTTGAAATTCTGGAAAATGATTTTATCGAGCTTTTAAGAATATTCAAATCCTTTTTGCGTTGAATTTTGTATTGTTATTTCGGATGATGTGATTTAATGCATCACAAACAAGAATCTCTTGTCCAACTTTGTAACACATTTTTTGATCAAAATCAGAACATCATATGTTTGTTCCTTTTAGTGTATTTCTTAGACATGAAACTAATGGTATTTATATATTATTAGGTGTGTTAGCTTTGCCTTTGGAATTAAATACATTTTTATCTGTTTATATGGATGTATGCGCGCAACATTGTGGTCTTTATTTACCTATTGCAACAAATAATTAACTAGTTATGATGAATTACTATTTGTTCATGTGGGAGCATGTATTTATTTAAATGTATTTATGGTTGATTTCTTCTTGTTTTATCATTGACTGTTCTGCATTGCCTTATAAATCACTGCTCAATTTATATTTTTGAATCTGACTATTCAAGTGTCTTGTTAAATTCTGCAGATTGACTTGTCTTCACACATTGTTAGGGTTTTCTTGATCCTGAAGGTATTACTTTCTAATAACACTGCTTCATCTAAATGTCTAATAATGATAAAAATTAGTTTATCACTATGCTCCTATTGTTGTCTACAAGCTAGATCTCCAATTTTACATTCAATTTTGGAAACAAGCTATGTTGCTTCATTCTTCTAGTTGTTAGTCTAGAATTTAGGCTGCAAACTTGACATATGGTAACTCATATTACCATCTCTTAGTTTTTAGGACAAAGATAACACATGATTTTGCTCTACTGAATTAAATAAAATTTTGATGAAACCAACTACCCTGAAATTTATTATAGTTTCGTACTACTAACTCAATAGTCATATTTCCACCCTTCACATTCCCAGGTAATTAGCTAAATCTACCTTATCTTTTGTGATGAAATGTTGATCGAAATGTTAACTTCTTTTAAATATATCATTTCTTTTACCAAGTTTTTAATATTGCAGTACTCCATGTAGGTTGTGCTGCACCTTGTACTTCACCTTGGGTTGTATACTTTTTTGAACTCTTCCCTTACACGGGCGTATCACGTGAAGTTAAAGGTATCAATCAATTAACTAAATAAATATTGATTTTTCATAACTGCGCACTTATATTTTTGTTTTCTTGTTTTTCAATATTGACGAAAATATAAGACTTCAGAGACTCTTAGGAGCTCTCTATCTGTTGCCTTCACTATTTCTCTAATCGAAAATTACATTTGCCTCGATTATGTCAGAATTAGAACGAAAGTTGCCTTGAATATGTCCAAATTAGAACGAAAATTGCCTCGATTTTGACCGAATTACAACGAAAGTTGTCTCGATTGTGTCCGAATTGGTACGAAAGTTGTATCCAAATTAGTACCAAATTAACCTCGATTATTGGTACGAAAGTTGCCTCGATTGTGTCCAAATTAGAACGAAACTTGCCTCGATTATTGTGTCCCAATTGAAACGAAAGTTGCCTCGATTATGTTCAAATTGGAACGAAAATTGCCTCGATTATGTATGAATTAGAACGAAAGTTCGCTCGATTGTGCCCGAATTGGAACGAAATTTGTCTCGAGTGTGTCCTAGGTAATTGGCTAATATACCTTACCTTTTGTGATGGAGTAGTGATAGAAATGTCAACTTCTTTTAAATATGTCATTTATTTTGCCATGTTCTTAATATTTCGTTACTTCATGTAGGTTGTGGTGCATCTTACATCGCCTTGGGCAATATGCTTTGTTGAACACTTCCCTTACATGGTCGTATCACGTGACGATGAAGGTATCAATCAATTAACTAAAGAAATATTGGTTTTTGGTAGCTGCGCACTAATATTTGAGTTCTTGTTTTTCAATATTGTTGGAAATGTTGAAAACGAAAGTTGCCTCAATTATGTTCGAATTACAAGAAAAGTTGCCTCGATTGTTTTCGAATTGAAACGAAAGTTGCCTAAATTTTGTCTGAATTAGAAAGAAAGTTGCCTCGATTATTGTGTCCGAATTCAAAAGAAAGTTGCCTCGATTGTGTTCTAATTAGATTGAAAGTTGTTGCGATTGTGTTCGAATTTGAACGAAAGTTGGCTCGACTATTTCCGAGTTAGAACAAAAGTTGCCTCGATTATATCCGAATTAGAACTAAAGTTGGCTCGATTATATTCGAATTAGAACGACAGTTGCCTCGATTGTGTTTGAATTTGAACGAAAGTTGCCTCGATTGTGTTCAAATTTGAACGATAGTCGCTTCGATTGTTTTCGAATTAGAACGAAAGTTGTCTCGATTATGTTCGAATTAAAACGAAAGTTGCCTCGATTGTGTTTGAATTTGTACGAAAGTTGCCTCGATTTTGTACGAATTAGAACAAAGTTGCCTCAATTAATGTCTCCCAATTAAAACGAAAGTTGCCTCGATTGTTTCCGAGTTAGAATGAAAGTTGCTAGGATTATGTCCGAATTAGAACGATAGTTGGCTCAATTGTGTCCGAGTTGGAACGAAATTTTCCTCGAGTGTGTCCTAGGTAATTGGCTAATCTACCTTACCATTTGTGATAAAATAGTGATAATAATGTCAACTTCTTTTAAATGTGACATTTATTTTGCCAAGTTCTTAATGTTTCATTACTTCATGTAGGTTTTGGTGCGTCTTACTTCGCCTTGGACAGTATGTTTTGTTGAACATTTCCCTTACATGAGCGTATCACGAGACGATGAAGGTACCAATCAATTAACTAAAGGAATATTGGTTTTTGGTAGCTGCGCACTAATATTTGATTTATTGCTTTTCAATATTGCTGGAAATATTGAAAACGAAAGTTGCCTCGATTATCGTGTCCCAAATAAAACAAAATTAGCCTTGATTGTGTTCGAATTAGAACAAAAGTTACTTCGATTGTTTTCGAATTGGATCGAAAGTTGGCTCGATTTTGTCTGAATTAGAACAAAAGTTGCCTCTATTATTGTGTCCGAATTAAATCGAAGGTTGCCTCGATTGTGTTCTAATTAGAACGAAAGTTGTTGCGATTGTGTTTGAATTTGAACAAAAGTTGCCTTGATTGTGTCCGAATTAGAACGAAAGTAGCCTCGATTATTGTGTCCCAATTAAAACAAAAGTTCCCTTGATTATGTTCGAATTAGAACGAAAGTTGTCTCGTTTGTGTTTGAATTTGAACGAAAGTTGTCTCGATTTTTTACGAATTAGAACGAAAGTTGCCTCGATTATTGTGTCGCAATTAAAACAAAAGTAGTCTCGATTGTTTCCGAGTTAGAACAAAAGTTGACACGATTATGTCCGAATTAGAATGAAAGTTGGCTAGATTGTGCCCGAATTTTGCATCGAGTGTGTCCTAGGTAATTGGCTAATCTACCTTGCCTTTTGTCATGGAATAGTGATAGAAATGTCAACTTCTTTTAAATATGTCATTTGTTTTGCCAAGTTCTTAATATTTCGTTACTTCATGTTGGTTTTGGTGCGTCTTACTTCGCCTTGGGCAATATGCTTTGTTGAACACTTCCCTTACACGGGCGTATCACGTGACGATGAAGGTATCAATTAATTAACTAAAGAAATTTTGGTTTTTGGTAGCTGCGCACTAATATTTGATTTCTTGTTTTTCAATATTGCTAGAAGTATAAGACTTACATTTATGCATTAATTGTATCTCTTTTAGAAATTTATGCTATTTGCTAGGAATTGGATTGTTTAAGATTGACAGATATCATTATTGAAGTTTTGAAATTAAGGCATTTTAGGAATTATGCTTTTTGTAATTCTTGAAAATAATTCTATCGATCTTTTAAGAATATTCAAATTCTTTTTGCGTTGAATTTTGTATAGTTATTTCGGATATGGTGATTTAATGCGTCACAAACAAGAATTTTCTGTCCAACTGTGTATCACATTTGTTGATAAAAAAACATCATAGAAATGTTAAATTCTTTTAAATATATCGTTTCTTTTGCCAAGTTCTTAATATTGTATTATTCTATTTAGGTTGTGTTGCACCTTGTACTTCGCCTAGGGTTGTATACTTTGTTGAACTCTTCCCTTACACGGGCGCATCACGTGAAGATAAAGGTACGAATCAATTAACTAAAGAATTATTAGTTTTTCATAGCTGTGCACTTATATTTTTGTTTTCTTGTTTTTCGATATTTCCGAAAATATTCTTTGTCTGTTTCCTTCACTATTTTTCAATTGAAAATTGTCTTTGATTGTATAAGTTGCCTTACGAAAGTTGCCTCGATTATGTTGAAATTAGAACGAAAGTTGTTGCGGTTGTGTTCGAATTTGAACGAAAGTTGCCTTGATTGTGTCCGAATTATAACAAAAGTTGCCTCGATTATTGTGTCCCAATTAAAACGAAAGCTGCCTCGATTATTGTGTCTCAATTAAAACGAAAGTTGCCTCGATTTTGTCCGAATTGGAACGAAAGTTGCCTCGATTATTGTGTCCGAATTAAAAGGAATTTGCCTCGATTTTGTTCTAATTAGAGCGAAAGTTGTTGCGATTATGTTCGAATTTGAACGAAAGTTGCCTCTATTATTGTTTCCGAATTAAAACAAAAGTTTCCTCGATTGTGTTCTAATTAGAACGAAGGTTGTTGCGATTGTGTTCGAATTTGAACGAAAGTTGGCTCGATTATTGTGTTCGAGTTAAAACGAAAGTTGTTACGATTGTGCTCTAATTAGAATGAAAGTTGTTACG
The DNA here is from genome assembly GCA_036897485.1 of Pelargonium nanum. Lineage (NCBI taxonomy): Eukaryota > Viridiplantae > Streptophyta > Magnoliopsida > Geraniales > Geraniaceae > Pelargonium > Pelargonium nanum. The sequence goes on along the minus strand of JAYMTF010005953.1, from coordinate 1,252 downwards.
ATTGTGTTCGAATTTGAACTAAAGTTGCCTCGATTGTGTTCGAATTAGAATGAGAGTTGCCTCGATTATTGTGTCCCAATTAAAACGAAAGTTGCATCGATTATGTTCGAATAATAACGAAAGTTGGCTCGATTATGTCAAAATTAGAACGAAAGTTGGCTCGATTATGTTGGAATTAAAACGACAGTTGCCTCGATTGTTTTTTAGTTTGAACGAAAGTTGCCTCGATCTTGTACGAATTAGAATGAAAGTTGCCTCGATTATTGTGATCCAAATAAAACGAAAGTTGCCTCGATTATGTCCGAATCAGAATGAAAGTAGTCTCGATGGTTTTCGAATTAGAATGAAAGTTGTCTCGATTATATTCGAATTAGAACGAAAGTTGTCTCAATTGTGTTTGAATTTGAACAAATGTTGCCTCGATTATGTTGAAATTAGAACGAAAGCTGTTGCGATTGTATTCGAAGATGAACGAAAATTCCCTTGATTGTGTCCGAATTAGAACGAAAGTTGCCTCGTTTATTGTGTCCCAATTAAAACGAAAGTTGTCTCGATTATGTTCGAATTAGAACGAAAGTTGCCTCGATTGTTTCCGAATTAGAACGATAGTTGCCTCGATTATGTTCGAATTAGAACGAATGTTGGCTCGATTGTGTCCGAATTGGAACGAAAGTTGTCTCTATTACCGTGTCTGAATTAAAACGAAAGTTACCTCGATTTTGTTCTAATTAGAACGAAAGTTGTTGTGATTATGTTCGAATTTGAACGAAACTTGCCTCTATTATTGTGTCCGAATTAAAACAAAAGGTTTCCTCGATTGCGTTCTTATTAGGATGAAAGTTGTTGCGGTTGTGTTCGAATTTGAACGAAAGTTGGCTCGATTATTGTTTCCCAGTTAAAACGAAAGTTGCCTCGATTGTGTTCTAATTAGAATGAAAGTTGTTACGATTGTGTTCGAATTTGAACGAAAGTTGTCTCGATTGTGTTCGAATTAGAACGAAAATTGCCTCGATTATTGTGTCCGAAATTAAACGAAAGTTGTCTCAATTATGTTCGAATTAGAACGAAAGTTTTTGCGAAATTTCGAATTTGTACGAAAGTTGCCTCGATTTTTTCCGAGTTAGAACGAAAGTTGGCTCGATTGTGCCTGAATTGGAACGAAATTTGCCTCGAGTGTGTCATAGGTAATTGGCTAATGTACCTTACCTTTTGTGATGGAATAGTGATAGAAATATCAACTTCTTTTAAATAT
>JAYMTF010005952.1:0-10894 GCA_036897485.1 Pelargonium nanum | reverse complement strand
TCGACGACACAAAAATCCATCCAGTAACTTCAGTACAGTGATTTAACAAACACACATTCACAGATACAAAATATATTTCCAGAAAAAGCAAAAGAGATGTAAATACAGACCTTGACCATGAGTTGAGGTAAATATAATCGGATTTCGGGGCAATCCTCTCGGTCCTTTTGCTATTTCCACCGGCGATTAGATCAATACCCTACAAAACAAAAAAGAGCTTCTGAGACAAGTGACAAATAAAAAGGAAATGGTAATGGCGTTGCAAAGGGTCGGGGAAGAAGATACACACCTGGAACCAGAGCAGAACAAACAGAACAACGGTACGCTCGGAGAGAAGAAGCAGATCAACAGAGAGAAATTTCGAAATTTCAAGGTTCTAGGGTTTGAGTTTTGATAATTTGTCATAGGAGACGGCTTATGTTTGACCGTCTCCTAAAATTTCTTGTAGTGAAACTTCTCTTTTCAATGCTATCAGTGCTATGTATATAATATAACCTATGCACCCCAAAACCACAATTCTTGAGCACTCATGTGTGTCTGTTTCCAAGAAATCAAGAAAAATGAGTAATTTTTATCTTACCCCAATAATGCCAAGGCATTTGAGTTTGAAGAAAAATGAAAACTAAAGGATAATTTAGTCATTTTTCACTTAACTCAGTTAACGGTGTTAGTGGCGAAATGACTTAAATATGTTTTAGAGCAGTCTAAAGTTGCAAAGGGGTGCCTCTTGTTTCAAAAGGTAGATTGGTCAGAAATGATGCAAAATTAGAGTTGATGAGGCCCATAATGCGTTGTAAATATAGTTTAACTTAACCCTTTTTATTATGTTTGACTGCTTCAGGGCAGTAGATGATTTAACTAACCTCCAAAAAAATCATCTGGCTTGTTAACATACCACAAACTGATCGATTAGGGCTTCAATACAACAATGTCATTAATCAATAGCATGAACTGTGTCAGTGTTCCATTACTTGATTTATCAGGTAAGCTTTTTCATTCATCATTTGTGTTGTGTCTTTAATTGAAACCCAATTGTGTGTATCATTAGTAGATTGTCCACTATGCTAACAAAGGCATGAGAGGTGCTTTGGTTTCTGATTTCCTAAGCACTCTGTCTTTCCAATCTCTTCTTCTATGAATTGAATTGTAGATGACTTGTGAACTTGTTAATTTCATTTTTCAGTACATAACATGGGTTGATATAATTTGAGATAACAAGCATTATTGGATGCTTAGTTGCTGTAGAATTTAATTGGACTCCATTAGAAATTAGAAAGTAGTATGCATTGATCATGGATATGATATGATAGTTGTATGCATGTTGCATTCAAAATTAATACAATCGACATATATGAAATTGGAATATGGGTAAGGGGACTCAACATAGTTCGAATTATATACCATTGCATCATTGGATAAGAATTGCATAGCTTTCCTTTCACATCAGTGAAATCTTTTATGCAAATTTTTTTTTGCAATGGTATACACCATAAATCACCATCCTAAGTGAACCCTTTAGTTTCTTACCTCTTACAATAGTGTTATGAGTTTTAGTAACCCATGTTATACACCAAATTCTTCTACTTTGTTTCTTCCTTTGTAAATTTTTAGTGTCTATATCATCTCTTTTGTGGTTCCAAGAACGCTACGAGACTGGACATATGTGTCTTCCTGGATTTCAGAAAGGATCCAAGCCATTCTTGCCCTTAGACAATCTTGTTGGAGAGAAATGACAAAACCTCTATTAGAGAAATGTGATGCTTGAGCTTGAACCATTGGGTTGTCCCCTATGGGACTATAAAATCTAAAAAGCTAAATGTTGCCTGCCTTCACACTGAGCACATAGAGCAGTAGTTATGTTTCTCCGGATAGCTCTAACAATTTCTTGGTGCTAGTGTTATACACTAATAATTCCTTTCCTCGCTCTATATTTGCATCATGATAGCTGATGCTTTGGTTATTCCGAGCTATCCAAGAGGAAGTGTCATCCTTGGAGGCGAGAATGGTATTTGGGGGAGCTCTGGATTTGGACTTATTGAAGGTTGAAATAGATGAAAAGACTTTGATTCTAGGGCTGGATGCTGCATCTTGATCACATGCTAAACCACTAGCAGGTTTATATTTTCTTATATATATCTAATATAAGCAAACCTTGTTGCATGCTCATATTCTTAATATTACTATAATGTCGTCAGAATGCAAGTCACGAAAAATTTCAGGATGGTCTTGAAAAACTTGATTCTGCCTTAGTTGCCAAGGTGGTTGCTAAGTTTCTTGCTCTTACATTCTAATCTAGGCAGCAGAAGCAATGTGCAATTTTGACTGCAAATTTTGATGGTCATTTTTCCTAGGAAAGTTAAGTTGTGTTACACTCAGGCCTGAAAATCAGATGCATCAATGGAAGTTTCAACATCAATATGTACTAATATCATGCTGTTGACTAGACGATACGTTGATCAACAGAATCCTTGCATGCTTTCTTCTTGATTTTATTTCTTGTTGTGGTCTAACAAATTGACATTGATTTCAGCACTAGTTTTGTCAAAGGCATACTTTTGATATTGATTTCATGGAGGTAGCTTCTCCAATTTTAGTACTTGCTCATTTTCATTTGTTACCTCAAAACCTAGTTTTGCTTGCACAATCTGTTTATTCATTGACTATCATGCATTCCTTGTCAAAGACTGCTTGCCTTTTAAGAAAACTGGAGAAACAACAAGCAAGAAGCTTGGCTTGGCTTCAGAGGACTGTAATGGATTTTAGCTTCCAATGTAATTTGACACATGGATGTCTTGTATGCAAGTGCCATGCCATATTTTGGCCCAAAAACTGAGTGGATATGGTGAAAATTACAAGCAAGGTTTTTGCTTAAAACATCAAGAACAAGATATGCTGATTCTTTTAAATAATACTGTAACAAAAACATCCTTGTTGAAACTACAAAACACAACACAATCCAGACCTGCTGCTGTTCAAATTTGAATATTGAAGTCGCAAGAATTAGAATTCCTGGGTCATTCATTTTTGCCAAATTTGCTGCCAAGAAACAAACAAGAGCTACAATTCAATCTTTCATCAACAGAAGAAACAATCCACCAGTATATTTCACTACACTAAATAATTCTTGGAGGCAGGTTCCACAGAAAAAGAAAATAAATCTACATTTGAAAATCAAATACATTTAGATGTAGTAGAAACTAAAAAGCCTGCCTTCAGAATAAAGCCCCCCCAATTAGTTGTACACAGTAAATAATGAACAGCCCCAGTATTGAACAACCAACAAGCACAGCACAAAATACATGTAGCAAATGTTGAAGTGTAACACAGATTCCTTGGGGCAGGCGGGCAGCCCTTGGATTGGAGAACTATCTCCTCACCGGTATGGTATGGTGCCTCGACATGACGTGATCACCCTAGACAAGCAGTTAAGCTTCATGTTTTTGACCTCTTCTGCTTCTGAGGGGCGAAGCGAACCCCTTGGTTCTCAAGTTCCAATGTCCTCACTCTTCCGTCGTCTAGAGTAACAGATAGCTTTGATGTGCCTACGATTACATCTGTGACCACTCCCCGATGCCTGGATAGAAAACAAAAATGCTTTCATCTCACAATACATTCGGCCCAAACAAAGCAATAAACATTTCCTAGCAAGAATTATGATTTTGAGAAGCATAACTTTATTAAGAAAATCAATTAAAATATGTAGAAACCCAATAAGTTTGGACAAGCCAAATTGCCAAACTATTGATTACACCTGTGGGTTTTGGTGTTGATGTAAAAGCTCCCTTAGAATTTCGCATCAGATAAAAAAAGATAAAGAAAAAGAAAAAAGGAACAAAATGCTTTCTGCTTCAAAACAGGATAAGGCGTGTAGAAGCCACAGAGAATGGTTCAATTGGAGAATGATTAATGCAATCTTCCTAGTGGCCTATGGTTTCCAATAAAACGTCAACACTGATGACTTTCCCAAAGTAAAAACTCACCATGAATCATCAGCTGAATGATGCACTTCAACTACCTTCCCAATTGACTCTTTGCCCAACCTTTTCAGTATCCTTGCATCCACTGCCATATTGTCATGCAATTGTGTGATGCTTTGATCTTCATCAAACGATGTTCTCTCCATGACAGGAGACGGCCGCTTTCTTTTTGACCTTTGGCCCTTGATAAGACTTCTTTCTTCCTCCCCATGAGGAGTTGAGAAATTTTCATTTTCCAGTTGAGGGTTCCTAATCTTGAACTTCAGTGACAGTTTGGATTCTTTTGGCAAAGAATTAGAAACAGGTGTGCGAGAACAATCATCATCCATTTCGTTCTGCATTTTTGGCTTGCCTTCCAACTGCTTTCTTAATGTGGGCACTTCTCCTACAGGCCCTGCTAGATCCATACTTCTTCCACTGCTTCTTTTACCCATAACACCCCTAGTGTAGTCAGAAAGAGTAGTGTCATATTCGCCAACAATGCCCCCTCTGCTCGTTTTCGGATTTATGTCAGAAACTTCTGGTTTAACTTTACCCAACTTTATAAAATTTCCCTCTCTCCCCGCATGCTTCAAACCTTTTGGCTGACTAGAGTAATCAATTTTGTCTCCTGCAAATCACAAAACAACCCAAAGAAAGTTAGCAACAGAACTCAGGTAGCATTTGGATTAAAAATTTCAGAATGGGAATGGGTCATTCTCATGGCCAAAAGCCCTAATGCTTAAAAAAAAAATTCTAATCAAAACATTCTCAAATGTATTGTTGATACAGGAAGAAAGGACCAAACATCAATGTTCAATTAAGTAAATGTAAGTACATATTTGTATTACCCATACCATCAGTAAAGTTAGTGATGCCATCATGCTTATCTGCCAATAACTTGTCACCTTTTCTCTGTTGACTTGCATCTTCACGCCCTATAGATGAATATGAAACACATGAGCCATAAGAGAGAGAGAGAGAGAGAGAGAGAGAGAGAGAGAGATCCTTCTCTTTAAATAAAAATAATAATTAAAAATTAAAAATATAAATGAAAATTGTAGGCAAAGGAACTAAAAACTAGAAGCCTTTAAGGGAAAATAAAATAAACAGGGAGTTCAAAAATAGCAAACTTGATATGGACCTTTCTTAGGCTGGTGAGAAAAAATCAAGAAAAAGTATTAAAAAATAAAAGTGATTAGATGAGGAAATTTGACATGCTGATCCAGAAAATATAAACTTTACAGTGATGGAGAACATCAGTATCTAATATTGTTTAGCCGTTAACATTAAGAAGTTACAGCCTCATCCAAAAAATTCGATTTTTAGTCAACACACAGCCACAAAGAATAATCTCCTTTTTTCATCACAATCTGAAAACAAGAACACAATGAAGATGCCTAGAGAAATGCTTATCAAGATAGATCATTGACTAAAGACTAGAAAAACAATATAACCTAAACTCCAAATTATTATAAGTTAGGATTAGTATCCATGAAGTTTAAGAAAACTTATATATAAACACATAGTTGAGTAATAATCCCTCCATCCCAAAATAACTATCCACTTTCTCTATATAAAAATGTCACAAAATAATCGCCCACTTCTTATTTTGGTTAGTTAGTTATACATGAACTACTAACAACATCCTATAAGATAAGTTTGTCAGAAACCCTAGAGTTTATCAGAACAAGAGCACATAAGGGTATAAGAGGAAAACCCTAACTCTAACAAACTCATCTTTAATCTTTCTATGAAAAACGGGAAGTGGACAATTATTTTGGGATGGAGGGAGTACTTAAAATTCTCCAAATGATACATTCCTTAAAAATGCCCTATCCTTTTAAAAATTATAACGGTTAAATATCAAATGACTTACCATTGGAGACCATCAAATCTTGTTCCCTTAGACCGCTTGAAGCATTGGACCCGGGAGATTTGGTTAGATTAATTTTTCTCGAACCCAGATTTATAACCAATTTTTTTGCCTTCAAAGTCTTTGACTTGCTAGCAATTTTCCCATCATCCTCTCTACTATTCAGGCCATGAGGCTTATTACTTTTTAATGGGGCAGCTTCAGATATCCTATCTTCATTACTCACCATCACCTCATCAACTAACTTGTGTTTCACAACTCCTGGCTGATTGCTAAAGCAAAGTCCTTCTGTTTGGCTCGGACTTCCAGCAACAGGAGAAGAGAACATATTCCGCATGTCACCATTCTTGTCATTGTCCAAGCTGTGTCCAGAAGAATGCACATCATTGTGCCCTTCTAAAATTTGATGTGGTTCCTTTTTACTAATTGAAGGTGTCTGGAATACTTTTTGCTTAGGTTTTTTATTTGAAGATTTCTTTCCATATTCCTTCTTCTTCGGTGATTTATCAACTAAACCTTTGACGGAGAATTTTATAGAACGCCCAAATTCATTCTTCAATACTGTGGGACCATCTTCTTCATCATCTGAATAAGGAGAAATAGCAAATATCTCTTCTTGAGTTGGCAACCCCTCAGCAGCTCTCAAGCTGGCAATTAGATCTTGGTCAGCTATATCTTTTCTCCTCCAAAGTTCTTGAACAGCATCCTCAAGATCTTTGACCTGGAAAAGCAGATAACAGAGCACAAGAGTAAGTTTATGACCAGGAAGATTTATCCCACGGACAAAAAGACAGCACAAAAAACTTTGAACAAACCTGATAGCACTCGCCGCGACATGTGGCACATTTGTATTGGAGATTTCCATCGACTTGAAACTGGAGATACTTTTCATCACTGCAAAACATATATTTTCAGGCACAATAATCAAATATAACAGGTAAAAACAAATTCACATGATTAATACATGAATTTCTTAGGTAGGGGGTCCCACAAAGGGCAATAATATGCAGTAGACAGAAATTCCCCCAAGATTTTTAATTCACTATTCCAATAGCAAGCAATATTTGCATCTTCTGAGAAAACACACTCATAAATGATGAACAATAATGTAGCTTCCAAGTTCCAACACTTCATATGACAACAACGAAAAGACATACCCTGTCGCCCTGTTACTGTTGCTCAACAAATATCCATACTAAGCAAAATTTCATCAAGGACAAAATAAAATGAAAACAGGCTAGGCAAAAATTAGGATCTAACTGATGCCCATGGTCGAAATAGGGATGTACTTGATACTGATCGATACACGCAATCAGCACTATACTGGAACAAACAAAATACATCCAGAACATTAATTAAGGGTCTATTCTGTTTAGGTCAGGGTGACATTTTTTCTTCAACATATTGGCATTGGGTGTCAGAGTACAAATTATGCTCAAGTATTTTAATAAATTTCAAGTCTCAAATTCTAGGAGAAACTTGTCTATGCATCATTTAGAGTAACCATTTTATTTTTACCAGACAAATCATCCGTACCAAGATTTAAGAATCATGAAAGACGTTCTGTTAGGTTTACTAAAATAAAACACATAGGTTCATCCATTGATCTAGAATTTCTCTACTAGATTCACCACCTCTATTTTAGTTCCTCTCACTATTATCTACAAATCCTACTAATGCATATTATTAAAATGACAAGTCGTGTAAATAGCATCACTCAATCTGCACTAGTAATGCAGGAACATAACCAGAGGTGGTAGAAATCATCAATAATGAAGCCAGTGGTCCACGCCATTTACTGATTCATTTCCACTCCACATATTACAGTCTGTCAACACCTAATATGAAATTGAGCTACAAGAGGAAGTTCCCATATTATTTATATTTATCACCACTGATCAAAATGTTATACTTCATTATTTCTTTCTTAAATATCTAGTTCCACACTGGCAATTAAAAAAAATGACAAAAAATGTGGTTTATAAAAGGGCAGTAATAAACCTGATGCCATCACACTGGCAGTGCACCCAGCGTTGGCAGATATCACAGCAAACCATCGGTGTTGACTCTGAGTCTCTATAAACCTAAAATGTCAGGCATCGGTCAATTTGTTAGCATAAACTAGGGATAAAACATACAACAACTGAAACGTGCAAAAAAATCATAGAGGAAAAAAAGAGAAAACAGGGAAAGATAGAAGAGCTAAAAAAAGAGAGAAAACCAACATATATACATATTGCCACACTGTTAATTAAAGCGTTGAGTACAGTTCACGGCAAAGGATGTAAAGTGTCTATAGAGTAAAGTCAATCAAATACAACAGAATCCCTAAAGATATGCAATCAAGAGAAAGATATGATACCTTCAAACAAACAGGGCAATAATTCCCCTTCACAAACAATCTTCCACAAGCATCACAGCAAGTATATCCCAGAAACCACCTGTAATGTTTAGGGGCAAACAAAAGATACTAAAAAAATTGCGCATTCATACGTAAATCAACAATAAATTCCATTTAGTAGCAGTACACAAGGGGTATAGTACCAGAGAAAACAATTAAGATGCCAAAGAACTTCTCTATTGATCAATACCTCACACTTAGGCCATTTCCAGGAACATTGGATCCACAGCTGTGACACTTTGTATGTTTGGGGCACAAATATGGTCCAGAACTAACATTCTGCATTATTCACATATAAAATTAAGTATTATATTTTGATCTAGATTTGAAATTGAGTAAAAAGCAATAGATGCCCCACCTTATGTGGAGGCTGCTGGCAATAACAATGGTAGGCTCCATCACACCTTCTGCAGAACATAAACTTGTTTGGATCTCCAGTTCTCCTACACACCTGAAAAAGAAAAAAGAAAGAGGCACCAGAGTGTAAGGAGAATAGGAGATCATAGAACCCAACTGCAATGCCAACAATGATATTGATGGTGATAAATTAAAAGCCTCTAACTGTGAACATGTCGAGCCCACAATATAATGACATGACGCTTGCATGTGAGGGAGAGTGGTGAAAAGTTTCACATTGAAAAAATATAATATGAATTAGGCACATAATGATGGAAGTCAAACTCCCTACTAACAATGTTGATTTTTTAGTAATGGAAGCCCAAGCCTTTGAGTGTAGCCTGATATCAAATTATTTAAAATTGAACAGATGGATATGGTACATATAGCACCTCGCCATTCATGCCATAAAAATCTTTTTAGTTAGAATATTAGAAGTGTTTGAAGATAAGTCAATGCTATTGCTTAAAATAACTTTCATGGAAGGAGAGAGATAAGAAAAGTAAGATCAAGTATTGCAAACTGATTACATCACAAGTTCGACAAGAGGGGCAAGTCCATGAACTCCAATGGAAAAGATCTGCAAGTCAAGCACACATGAGAATATGGAAAACTCGCAACCTTAGAAGATTTTAATGTAGTTAACCATACCTCTATGTTGAGCCCAAGTCTTCAAGCAACTTCTATGGTACTTCTTGCCACAACTTTTGCATGAAAGCATCCTCTGTGCCCTCTCACTTCCTTCATTTTCACCAGAAAAACATATCCGGCACATCACATTCACATTGGACTGAACCTGCTCTTCGCCAACACGATCTCTTGGGGCATCCTGTACAAATAAAAACACGACCAATAATGTCAGAGCAACAACAGAGGGCATCAAACCAATTTTTTATTTATTACAGTAGCCTATCAAATTATGTAGTTCGAGTAGCAGGCTGGAACGGTAAAGCCGTAACATAAACATTCCTCGCTCAGTTTAGAGTCTTTTTTCCCCCTTTTGAGAGTACACATGATGCCACTATTTTTAACACCTCGGCATTTATGCCTGAACAGGTTATGGATTCTATAGTTACATAGTTCTCTTAAGTAAATAACTCCTTAATTTCATATAGCTTTGTTCCTATATTCTCTCTCTCCCCACAAGTTCGTTCTCTATTTACCAACAAAGTTTTAGCTAACTAACTCTTTTCATAAATGAATTACAAACACACCAACAAAATAGCAATGGTGACAATTTCAAAATTTCAGAAACAAAATTAGGAAAAAAAATCATAGCAACAAATACACATAAAAAGACACTAGCATAAAGTCAATGGCATCATGTACACTATCAATTTCAAAAATGCATAAAGACTCAATATGACACCAATTCAGAAAATCTCACCACCAAATCCCCCGACTCGAACCGCCTAGCATAGTCCTCCGCAGCAACCATTGCAGCAGCGGCTTTCCTCTGCAGCGCGACACGCTTGGTCTGCGCCGACACAGCCGCAGCAGCCTCATCCGCAGCCGCATCACCGGCAGAAGCAGCAGCAGGGCCATCAATCAGCACCACGGCGGGCGGCGGCGGGGGCTCAACCCTCGGAACAGCGACCTGGACGGTCGAAATTCCGGCGCTCCGGTCGCCAAGCTGAGCAGCTCCGAGCAGCGGATCCTGCAAAAAGTCGTGAATCCGAAAAACCTCCTCCAAGAAGACATTCTTGGACGCAGCGCCATGAAGAGTCCGCGGAAACCCTAGCGAACAGAAGCAGATTCGCTTGCTGCAACAACAACAACAACAACAATGAGAGAGAGAGACAGAGAGGTGTAGAGAGAGAAAGTGGAAGAGCGAGAGGGGTTTAGAGAGTTGGAGCGAGAAATAGAGGACCGTACCATGTAATTGGGCAAGCTACGTGAAAGGCCATCAGGGATTTTGATTTGAATTTTGCGTTTGTGAGTTTTAGGGATCGTTCGGAAATAAATCTACATATATTAAAGCTCTACCATAATTGTACACGTGTCTTCTTATTAGATTTTAGGACAATATTTTATTTTTATTTTTAAATAATTTTCTTTTTCCCACAAAATTTGCAGTTTTTTTAAGGTGCAGTTTTTTTAAGTACAAATTTACAGTTTTTATTATAGAGCAAATCCATACATATGTATATAATAATAGGTGAGAATGGATATGGTGGTGACAACTCATCATTTTTCTTCAAAAGAAGCAATTTTAGAGCTCCAAGAATTTTAATTATTCAATTATGACTTTTGGTTACCCTAATT
>JAYMTF010005951.1:0-10897 GCA_036897485.1 Pelargonium nanum | reverse complement strand
TATATTGATGAATACATAGTTCAAACCTCTATTTATATATGCTATATATATTTAGGGTTTGTGACACCACTTACCTTTTTATTATATGATTTGGAGTATCCAAATTTTCATTATTTGCAAGATTCAATTTAAGTTTCCTATCAATTAGTATTCCTTTAAATAATTTTACCATACTGTTAAAAGTTTTGACTTTTTTTTTCTTCTTTTCCTTTTTCATATTTCTTGTTTTTACGGGGTATATTCATAAATAAATAAATATTTGTGCCAAAACTAAAAATTTGATGACGCTCTAAAACGCATTATAAACCTGTTTTTTGGTTCAACTTTTATAGTATGTATAGATATGAACTCTTATATACCATTTTATATTAGTTAAACTCACTCAACCGATGGTAACTGGTTTTTAAGTGTCACATTAACTTTAGTTGACACGTTGTCACACTATGTCAGTAGCGTATACGAGATATTTATCAATATATCATAATGAGTGTATGGTCGTTCATCTTCTCTGAATATGTTGTATAGAATAAATGATTTTTGATCACTTCCTCAACGATATCCAGAGGCATCATGTCTACAATGTTTATTTCTGCGGCGTGACAGTGCTGCGACGCTAAATGATGAACTATTCAAGGGTTACAAAAGAGGGAATCGGAAGGGAGAAATCAATGAAATAGCTACAGGTTGGTCCATATATTTGGTGACTAATTATCTATACTAGAGAGTAAAGAGTATCGGTCATAGAGTTAATGGACAAGTCTCGGCAAAGACACACACGAATTAGATCCAAGTGGATGTCCCACGCCAATAACAACATTAAGACGGATATGCATGTTAACTTGTGACGTGTCAAACTCTCGTAGGCATGACTGATATTGTTCTTTCATCTAGAGAACAAGAAGTCTCAATTAGAGTGAATGACTGATTCTCAGCCAAGACATATTCGAATTGTTTGTAGGCACTCCGCGTCCATAAATTCATTGGAACGGATATGAATTTAATTTCGTGACATTTCAAACTCTCGTAAACATAACTGAGTCTCATCCATTAACTCTACGACTGAGATTCTCTGGTCTCATCTATACATATGTTATATAGCATTTTAAACATATATAGTTACAGTTTCTTTCTTTCGTTTTACTCCACAGCTTTTAATTTCTTGAACTCGAACATAAACAAATTTAATGTAAGCGTATGGTACAATACATCAGAACGTCAATCTGATGTGCAAGACGTCCTCCTCAAACTACCTCCCGTGCAACCTTCTGCAGAAGCTTCTATGGATTTAGTATGTATTCGAAAACTTCTAGTTTTTTATCGATCGATTTTCATAAGAAATGATTAATCGCACAAAGTTAAATAGTGCAACGTGACGTTAAACTGATATACATGACAAGCTCGATCAACTTTCGATATGTGGAACCTTACGTGGGTTTAGTATGTATACGAAAAGTTCTTCAAGATGAGCTACATATAATGGTGTAAGTGAAATCTTACTAACAAAGTTGACATTTTGGTAGCGAAAGCTGAAACCATTATATGTAGTTCAATATCAAACTCAACATGAAACTAAAGCTGATTTTAAATTTTTAATGCATTCGTGGGTCCGTTTATGACTCATCTCCATGTGATTTCAGGCATGCTTGCAAATTAATAATTAATAAAGCATTTCAAGATAAGTTTGATATGATCTGATAGGACCTGTTTTTTAAAATAACCATAAGAGTACAAGCATCAAATATACTCAAAACTTAATCAAATGAGATGGATTTTTGCTGAAATTCACATATTACATACTCAATCCAAAGATAGCGTAAATAGCGTAAATTTCACCTTTGTAGTGAAACCGACATATAAATAGAGCTAGATAGTCCGTCGTGAAACGAGCTATCAATCAAATAATCTATAAAAAGATATAGGGGTGATTTTGAATCGTTTGAAAAGTCGATAAAAAATACGATGAATTACGGTTTAAAGAACTATTTTTGCAGATATCCAGAGCCTACCTTCAGCTCTTGCAACGGCCAGGTGCAGATATGCAATTCGAGTTTGTCAAAGAAATGCCACAGTTAAATTCCATCGACTCTCAGGGTTCTGTTATGGATAAACCGGATTTTCTTGTATGGGTGTTTCTACTGTTGTTTCCCGTAAGTATCTAAACATAATATATATTTTCAGTTATGTTATCTTAGGTCGCTAGTATTGGAGTAGTTAATTCGTGTTAACGTGTCGTATTTGTTGTTACACGAGTAATCCTTTGATGTCGGTCACATGCCAACGCGTAGACTACACAAATGGCCACAAAAGGACTAATGTCCCCGAGCCGCCTCTTATGATCAAGTTAGATCAGAGGCTAATGTGACCGAGTGAGGATTTTTAGCTCGGTCACATCAGTGTTAGAGGTCAAATATATGTTGTATGAGAAAATACAAATATGACACATTTAATAATCATGTTCACATATACTATCTAACACTATTCATTTAATAATCATGGATTCTCTGAATAGACACGTTTAATAGATGTTGATGACAACTATAGACTCGTTTTACGTGATTAATTAATGTTGCGATAGTATTTTCATATTAATTAGGTTGTCGTGTCGTGCATGTTTTATATGCTTACAGACACGACACAATTGTTGTACGTGTTGTGTAACCCGTACAAACAAGACACAAGTGTAAAAAAAATTTAAACCCAATCACGTTCAAATCATATATATCGTGTTCGTGTCGGAACACATATTGTGCCCCAAATCGTCAGCTCTAACCCGCACATATACATTAAATATTATTATAACAATTGCTTGCATGTGCATCTCTGTTTAGTTAATATATACGATTATATTATATTAATATTTTACATGTAGGTTGTGTTGCAAGGACTTGTTTACGAAAAACAACTAAAATTGAGACTGATGATGAAAATGCATGGACTCGGAGATGGGGCCTACTGGTTGATAACCTACGGCTATTTCCTTATCGTGTCGCTCATATACATGTTAATTTTTGCAATTGCCGGCTCATTGTGTGGTAACATATACATATACAAAATGCATACATGTTATGATATTTATCGTTTGCTTTAAAATAAGTGTCTAGCGTTCGAAACACAATTATATAGTTGTAGAATATTTGTGTAGGTGGTACGGAACGTGAAATACAAGGGTCTAGGAGTTTGTACCGATCGATGAACATTTGTTACACACACACATATATATATATATGTATATAATCATTAAAATATTAAAATTAACCAAAGCATAATTAAATAGTTTTCAGGTCATATATACACTAATTTTAGGTTAGGAGTATAACTTGTGGACCATAATTAGTGTTAGCTTTTTCACTTCCATTTACAATTTAAAATTGTTATTATCATCAAATGGAATATTTGGAATGTCAAATTTCACACTTTGGAATGCCGGTTTTGGTTTACGAACTACTATTGAAACAACAATTTTTAGTAACTACGGTTAGATATTTATTCTTATACCGCACGTGATGTAACAAACTCAAGAAGTTTTAATTAGCTAATTATAAATATATTATTAGTTAATTGGTGTATTAGTAATTTTTTAAAATGCAAAAAACAGTTATTTTTTGAGACAAAAATGTTTAATCAAAACTAGACAAAAATATTATTATTTGTTGAATAAAATCTTATACAAATTGGAACGTCAAATTTTGCACCTTGTAAAGTTGGTTTTGGATCGCGAATTACTACTGAAACTAAGATTTTTGGTAACTATGGTTAGATATTTCTTTTTGTATCATTGTATGCATGTGATGTAACAAACTCAGAGAGATTTAAACTATCTAATTATAACTACGTAATTGATAGTTCGTGCATAATTAACTTTTTAAAACGTAAAAATGACTGCCGGTTTGGGACAAAAACCTTAAAAACACTAGACACTTATTTTAAAACGAACGAAATATATATTTAACATAGCTTTGTTGGTTTAAATTCTTCTTGTTTCGTCTTGTCTTCCTTGCAGGCATGAAGATTTTCATAATGAATAGCTTTAGCATCCAATTTGTTTTCTGTTTCCTCTATTTGAACCTTCAAATTTCTATTGCCTTCCTCTTTGCTGCATTTCTTTCGGATGTCAAAACTGCAACAGGTTAATTTGATGTCAATTTACTAGCGCAAAAAACAATTGCACACAATAAAATTGTTCACAAACATAATATATTGTTTGTCGGTAATATTTTTAATGTTTGTCTAAACATTTTAAAGAATTTGTAAAAATAAAAAAAATGTTTAGACAAACACCGAAAACAATATCGACAAGCTTAAAATATGTTTGCAAACAATTTTATTTGTGCACTTAATTATTTCGGTTTGATATTTACGATTTGTTATTTACATATACTTTGTCTAAAGATGATTTGTAATTGATGATTACAGGAATAGGGTACATAACTGTCTTTGCCGCGTCTCTCCTTGGACAAAACTTTTTTGCAGGCTTTGTACAAGATCCGTTATTTCCTAGTTAAGTCGAATAAACACACATATATATAACTTCTACAATATTTAGGGCTAGTAATTCGTGTTCATGGATCTCACAAGACACAAACACGACTTATTTAGAGTGTGTCGACGCAACAAAACTAACACGTTTGAAAAATTGAATCCAACCCACCAACACGATTTATTTGATCTTGAATTTACATTTTACATGATTTTGTTAAACATTTATAATCTTATACAATGAGTGAGTTGATAAATGGGTTGGGTAGGTTAAATGAGTTCGACAGAAACACAAACCGATTAACATGAACCAAAATCTACTTAAATTGGTGGTCATGTCGTGCTACGCGTTGTGACTCAAATTGCTAGCCCTAATAATATTGCAAGTATATATACATATCGGCAAAAGACGCAATTTGGTCTCTAGACGTTTCTCTTATCGATCCATAAACTTTCAAATATGGACCTAATATAGTCATTACCGTTAGTTTCCGTTAATTCCTTTGTTAAGTAGTCCGACGTGAAAGTTAAAGTATATTAAATAATTATTTTGTTGACGTACATAACGATCCCGATATTGAAGGACTTACGTCATGGAATATTTTAAAAATATATTGAGTCCATATACGAAAATTCAGGACCAAATTGTGATTGAGTCCATATACGAAAATTCAGAACCAAATTGTAAATTTGACTGTACATATATGTGTAAATTGTAATGATAATGTTGTTTTCTTGTTTCTATTGCAGAGTCCTGGAGTATATTCTTGGAGATATTTCCAGGTTTTGCTTTATTCCGTGGGTTATATGAACTCGCAGAGTACGGCCAAGCTTGGAACCTTTTCAGAGGGTTTAATGGAATGCAATGGGGAAATTTGTCTGATCCTGAGAATGGGATGAAAGAAGTCTTGGTAATCATGCTTGTGGAGTGGGTAGTCATTCTTTGGTGTGCATATCATATTGACATTAATGGTGATGGATGTCCTATATCTTCTTTTTTTAAATCTCAAAAAACGCCCAAAGAGTTAGCTATGCATGAACTGCCAGGCGAAAAGTCTGGAGCTGTCGCTCCGATAGAGATGAGTGATGTCGGTCAGGAGGTAACTTGTTCACTTTGTTACTTTCCTTTAAGAATGAGTGTCATATTTATGTTGCATGTTGTCTTTTTTCGAATGTGTGTCTTCTTTTATTTTCAAAAAAGTTAGCTATATATATGTGTGCGCGTGTACTACTACAAGAAAGATGGTTATAATTAGAAGACCGTTTCGTTAAGACTTTCTCTTGAATAAAGGTAGTTTGGGCTTTTTAGCTCATATGGAGGTTAGTTTGATTTTGACCATCTCCTAAAACAAAGTTATAGGCTAACGATTTTTAGGAGACGACTTAAGTGGCTTATAATAAACGAAATTTGTTATGGTAGACGGGTTGGGTTTTTTGCCATATCCTAAAACCACAATAATATTTGTATAATTAGTTAGTTGATATTGTTTGAATTTTTTTATGACATATGCTCGTGAAAACACAAATGACAATGTACAATATTAACTAATTTTTTCTCTATATAAAAAAACACTCATTTGGAGTATTAATTAACAAATAACTACTCCTTGTATGTCTTTCAAAATGTTTCAACTAATAGTTTTTGTTGATAATACACCATTAACATTTATCATTCTTCCATATTAACCCCCACCAATTTAACATATATGCTCCCACTAGTATTTATGGAACTAACAATTAACTCGGGTTATGCCCCCACTTGGGGGTGACGCCCCCACTTGAGAGTGAGAAACACTGACATTTGTAGACTTACTGTCCCTTTGCTTATAAAGAAAAAGTATTTATGGAACAAAAAAAAATCATCTTCCCCTTTAACAGAAATAAATTGAAAAATTGTTATAATTGAGATTTGTACCAAATATCTCCACTTTAATAATACTCTATTCCACCTATTAAATTATGAAACTTATTATCTTAGCATCTCTCTCCTTAAATGTTGTGATCAGACGGAGAAGGTAAAAAAATTGATAAGTGGAGGAGACAAAAGTCATGCCCTCGTGGTTAACGACCTCAAAAAGGTGTATCCAGGCCGAGATGGGGATCCTCCCAAGTTTGCGGTTAAAGGATTGTCGTTGGCCTTACCCCGAGCTGAATGTTTTGGTATGCTAGGACCTAATGGTGCCGGGAAGACCTCTTTTATCAGTATGGTTAGTTCATATATATTTACACGAAAAGGTCGTTGGATTAGTTATTTTCAAGTGAATTTTGAGGTATTAAAGCATGTTGAGTATTTTTAATTCGAAGTTCATGTTTTACTAAAAATTAAACAAACAACCCTTAAACGTTGCACAAACTTATTTATACTTATCGTATCCCTTAATTTGTCTATCATTTCATTAATATAGTTCACATATTGACAGATGATTGGTCTCACAAGGCCAAGCCTTGGCACTGCCTATGTTGATAATTTGGATATACGAACTGACATGAGAAAAGTACATCTCTGCATGGGAGTTTGCCCACAATTTGAGTAAGATATATGGAATTATTTTCTTTACTCACGTAAAATAGTGTACGTGTTTTTCTATATGAACATATGTAGCGTTTGATTTGACAGATAACTACTTCATTCCATTGTTAGCAAGGAATCATGTTGGTATTTTGTTACTCTCATCTCGATAGAAACACTCTTCTTTATCAGTTACATTATTTTTGTTTACATAAAAAACACATAGACAACTTCACGTAATAAAAATATTATATTTCATGTTTATATAGTTTAGAAATTGTTATATTGTGTATGCACACGCAACTATCTTTACTTTACTTTTTCCTTGTAATATATAAGTATTTTTCTCTTTGAAATTTCAGCTTGCTATGGGATACCCTAACCGGAAGGGAACATCTACTATTTTATGGTAGACTTAAAAATCTCAAAGAAGAAGCCTTAAATAAAGTAAGTCATGCAAGGTGTGACCGAGATTATTCAACTATCAGTTTACTCATAGTTAAGTTGATCCTCTTACATGGCATCAATGAGCTTTCACAGGAAATGTGTGTTAGAGTATATAATTAATAGAGAAAAAAGAATCACAACCAATAAATTATTGTCAATAAGGTGATGTCATCTCATCAATTAACACGTATCCGGCCCAATATATGTGGGGGCGGAGAGATCGTCTAAATCCATTTATAGCGCTTTAGCTGAGATTCTGGACACTCTACTTAATACTATATCTTCAACTATCAAGTTAAACATTACATGTACAATATCAACGCCTTGTTGACCTAAATGTCATTATTTACACATGAATAGAATTGCACGTAAAAGGGTGTCTTAGAGTATATATATAATACCAGACTGTTAACTATCATATTAAGTTTTTACGGTACATAGTATCAACACCTTGTTGACCTAAATGTCAAGATCTTCCCATGAGACACGTGCAAATCAAAAATAGACTTGCAAGTACGCGAAAGGGCGTTTTAGAGCATATAATAACAGACTTTTAACTATCATATCAAATTTCTACACTTTTAGTTGAGTCAGTCTTAAAACTACAACATCGATCTATATGTAGCCTAATTTTTATCATTAATTATTGTTTTGCAACATAAAGGCAGTTGAAGATTCTCTTAAAGGTGTGGACCTATTCAAAGGAGGAGTTCCAGATAAAAGGGTTGGAGGATACAGTGGAGGAATGAAGAGGAGGCTCAGTGTTGCCATTGCACTTATAGGAGATCCCAAAGTGTGTCCTATTTCTATATAAAATTTCATGTCAATATAATATATATTCGTAAGATACTTTCATAAAGTATATTTGTAATGTTTCTTTAGGTTGTGTACATGGATGAACCCAGCACCGGTCTAGATCCAGCTTCAAGAAACAGTTTATGGAATGTTGTCAAGAAAGCAAAGAAAGATCGAGCAATTGTTCTCACTAGTACGTATACTCTCTTTTTCTATATAATATGTTATGAGAGAATCTAGGTGTACCGTTGCACGTTAAGAGCATCTCCATGGAGACGCTAAGCAACTTAGCGTTGATGCTATGAGTGGATCGTCGCAAGCGCTAAGGTTGAGGCTCTTAGTTGGGACGCTTGCCAAAACAGCGACCCAACGGCCATTTGGCCACTTTTCTACCAATAGTCATTGGTGACCGGTACAAATAGCTCGTGCACAACCCTAATATTCCGGGCTCAAGAAATCTCAAAGGACGTTGAGCATGTGTTGTAACAACTCGTCTCCACAAGAATGTTGATTCATAAACCATGTGCAATGACTTATGTGCACTAATACTTTCTCATATGCTATATATATGTGTTTCTAATGACAATATTTGAATGATTATTAATTTTTGTTTCGAAACGAGAACTAAGAATCACAATGAAAGTGAGAATATGATTCTCATTGTTCACGTTTGGATTTAGGTTACGATAATACAAACACTGCCTTTATTTTAGCTGTGCCCATCTTCATCTTTTGGGTTTGTCTAAATTTTGATCATAGCATGATGGAAACTTTTGTTTTCACAAACTCACCTGCTTATTTTCATGTTTCAGCACATTCCATGGAAGAGGCAGAGACCTTGTGTGACCGTATAGGAATATTTGTAGATGGAGGCTTGCAATGCGTAGGATATCCACAAGAGGTAACTAATAACAAAATATTATAGGTAAAATAACTCATGTGGTTCTTAAAAATATTTTTAACCTAAAATAGTCCATAAACTTTTAAATATGGACCCAAAATGGTCATTACCGTTAGTTTATGTTAGTTTCTCCATTAGTGGTCTGGCGTAGCCTTTAAAATATATTAAGAAATATTATTTATCAATTATTTTGCTAATTAACGTGGCGGATCATGTGCTAGTCACGTGAGTTGTTTAACACAACCGCATCGCAACGTCGTCAAAGTAATTGAATAAAAATAATTATTTAATATATTTTAAATTTCACATCAGACACCTAATGGAGAAATTGATGGATAATAATGGTAAATTCTGTTTTGAGTTTATATTTAAAAGTTCAAAAATCATTTTAGTTTAAAAATAATTAGGGATCAAATTGAGTCTATATGAAGAAAATTCATGGACCAATTCAAACCTTTTACCAATGTTGTATGTGTGTGATAGTCTCTACAATTTGAAACAAGGTAAAGATTGCAATTGTTAATGAAATACTAGTCTTAAAGTTAGTGTTCTATTTTACTTGAATTATTGTTATAAAATAAATGTATTTTTTTTTAATTTCTTAAGAAGTTAGTTATGCATAAAAATGAGTTCTTCCTGTATCCCTCTTTCCTCTTTTAAAATGAGTGTCCTACTTAGACCAAGTTTATATAAATAATGTTGTCTATCGGTTGGTCTCACTAACCAGCTATGATATCACTTGTGAAATTATGTTCTCTATGCCGCAAACTCTAATTCTACTCTTTGTTGGGTATGAAAACGAAACAGCTAAAGGCTAGATATGGAGGATCATATGTGTTCACAATGACAACTTCTGCGGATCATGAAACAGAAGTTGAGAGCTTGGTGAGGGTTCTTTCCCCAAGTGCACGCCGTGTTTATCACCTATCCGGAACCCAAAAGTTCGAGCTTCCGAAGGATGAGGTCAAAATTACGGATGTGTTCCGAGAAGTTGAGAAAGCAAAGAAGAGTTTCACAATTTTTGCATGGGGTCTTGCGGACACTAGTTTGGAGGATGTTTTCATAAAGGTTGCTCGTGAAGCCCAAGAACGAAACAAGTCTTCATAACTTGTTGCTTTAATAGAGACGAGAAATACATGTAAATTTGTCACGTCTTTGCAAGTTTGTCAATAGGTGTTTGTAATTGTTTTAGGAGTCCTTTGTTTCCTCTTTTCGGTTTTGCCATCATTTTTGTCCCGACAAATGTTAGAATTACACTGTTTTCATATAAGTTGCTTGTGAAGCTCGAGAATGAATCCATTCATGATAACTTGTTATTTTAATGAAATCGTGAAATATGAATTTTTCGGCCACCTTTAATTTTGTTCTTGAACTAATTATGTGGGAGAATGGTTAAAAAAATTGATTTTTTTTTCTATTTTTTTGTTGTCATGTAGATTATCTGACAGAGTAAATAAAAAATAGTACATAAAAGTTAAAAGTTAAAAATTAAAAAAAAAAGTACATGGTAGTCAAATCTTCTACGAGTATAGTCTACGTTAAGTGTATCTATGCTCATTTGTTTGGTTCTACAAGTTAGATTTGGACCACTTGGTTGCATCTTGGAGTCTTGAAGTTCTTATATGTACAAGACTTTTAGTTCTATTTTGGACCAATAATTGAAGCTATATATAATATTACAAATGTAGGACAATGGTTTTTAGTTAAGACACCAATAATGGATGTTATATATGAACTTCCTCTTTCCACGTCCTAAAGGAAGGAGATCA
>JAYMTF010005950.1:0-10899 GCA_036897485.1 Pelargonium nanum | reverse complement strand
TCTCTTTGTTTCCGCGGTCTATCCTTCCCGCCATAGCCGTAGCCACTGCTGGTTTTCCCTCTGCATGCATTTGCACAAAAGCATATATAATTAATTAGTTATATATAACAACCTTTAAGGTCTCAGTTTTGAGACTCAGTGCTGCAACGCTTGCTGATAGAAAAATAAATAATAATTACTCACGGTAACTGAAATTCCATAAGGCGACATAACC
The DNA here is from genome assembly GCA_036897485.1 of Pelargonium nanum. Classification (NCBI taxonomy): domain Eukaryota; kingdom Viridiplantae; phylum Streptophyta; class Magnoliopsida; order Geraniales; family Geraniaceae; genus Pelargonium; species Pelargonium nanum. Next base: position 10,685 of record JAYMTF010005950.1, on the reverse strand, counting down.
CTCTTCTCCCCAATGACCTTGAAGTAAATCAATAGAGTGCACTTTGTCAGGGCAGATGGTGGGTAAGAGGTGTAATTTGGCACACCACATGTCATACAGCTCACTAGCTGGAGCTTGGATCTTCACTGTCCTCTCCATATTGAGAATTTCACCCATTTTTTCTTCTAATAAAATTCACAACTCAGCTTGCAAGAACATGGATTCATTTGTCATTAATCACAATCCCTTTTCTTTTTGTAATTTATTGTTGGTAGTGGAAGATTGAACAAATGAAATATGTACAAAGTGAAAACAAATTACATAAATAAAACCAACTGAAAACCAAAAACTTATTAAATGGTAAAGATACCTTGACAAACTCTCAAACACCCCATAAATGCATTAGTGCCCAACTCTCAACTTCTCTATACACTGCAACCTATAACCTTATTGTGCCTCCTTACCCCTTCAACTTTTGCAGAGCCAACCTTGTCCTGATAGATTATATTTTCTACTTTATAGAGAAGCATATTTTACACAAGGGATAATTTCTTAAAACTATCATGTGTTTGACACCTTTTGCAACGGACTATTCTGAACTTTGTTCGTAACTTTGGATTACCCTAAATTTTTAAATTATGATTCCCCCCATCCTCCGTCCGTTAAATGGCAAAATGACCTAAATATCCTTTGTCTATTTTAACTATTGACTACCCTATACTTTCAAATTTGAGTCAAATGTTAGGGTTTGTGTTAGATTTGTGTTGGTTGAACAAATTTTGGATTTGTGTTGGTTGAACAAATTTTGGATTTGTGTTGGATTTGTGTTGGATTTGTTAGTCAAATGTTATGGTTTGTGTTGGTTGAACAAATTCTGGGTTTGGGTTGGATTTGTGCTTACTTTGTGTTGAATTTGTGTTGGGTGTGGGTTGAATTTGTGTTAGGTTTGTGTTTGAATATTTGTGTTGAGTTTGTGTTAGATTTGTGTTGGATTTGTGTTGGATTTGTGTTGAGTTTGTATTAGATTTGTGTTGGATTTGTGTTGAGTTTGTGTTAGATTTGTGTTGTTTGAACAAAAAAGAAGTGAATTTTCCGCATAAACTTTGAATTATTTCCGGCGAAACTTTGAAGTTTCAGGCAAACATTCATGAACTTGTTGTTGACCAATGAAGAATAAGAAGGGTAAAATTATCATTTAAATTTATTTTTTTTTGAAATCATTTGCACAACACATGATGAAAGAGGTGTTTTTTCGTAAATTTCCGTCCATTTGAACTTAAGGGTAGTCCAAAGTTACGAAACAAAGTTTAGGGTAGTCCGTTACAAAAGGTGTCAAACACAAGGTAGTTTTCAGTAATTATCCCTTTATATAAATACTTATTCTTTCTCAAACTCTATTTGATTGTACCTCTAACAACAATTATGAGCCTTTTTTGACTCGGCCAGCTTCAGCACAATAGTGTGTATGTCGTCTTGTCCACATGTTACAAATTTATTTTCTATAAATGTTCAAAATTCAAATTCCTTGTGAGCTTCTCGTATCTTGATAGAGAACCTATGTATAGCTTGCACGAGGTAGCACACTGTTAAGCGGTGATCTAAGATGTGTTTCAGAACACGACCGCCGCGCACATGAGAGTAAGAATTTCAACTGAAAAGCTAGAGAATATTTTGGAGAAATTTTCAGAGTGAAAGTTTCGAGTTTAATAAATGTGGATCTTCTTCTCTTATCATCAAGATGTGTATTTATACTCACAACTATACCCGTCTCGTCGTGTGGTTGGTTGTTGGCAATATGGAGTTGAGTTCTAGCATATGAAACGCGTCGCTTCTGCGCGTCGGGTGAGTTTGGGAGCTCCCGTGTGCCCTTCGAGCATCGTGGGATGATCGAGACCCAAAGGAGCATCTATCGCTTCAGGTAGCGTTCAAGTAGAGCGAAACATCTTGATGTTATCCTGGTATGCGAAGTGACCCAGAGTGTCGAGTTAGGAATCTTGTGTAGTGTTGTGACTTAACTTGAGGTCTTATGACGCTTTTTGAGAGCTGTATGTTGTGATCCTCTGTGAGGGACTTGGAGCTCCTTGTGGGAGGTAAGTCTCATGAAGTAATTAAAGAGGGTTTTTCGTTACCACTATATCTAAAATTGGACTCTCCATGGTTAAGTGATTCGGATTTTGGATATCTATGGTCGAGCTCTTTAGAGTTGGGACCTCCGGAGTTGAGTCCTCCTTTGGCAAGTCTCATGGATGATGTTGTGACATGAAGGAGCGAGAGCGTGGTATGTGACTACGAGTGAATTTTTCGAGATGTTTGAGATTGATTCGGAAATTCTTTTAAAATTTTAACATACTTGAAATTATTTGTAATTTAAATTTTGATTTGCAGCGTAACCAATCGTCGGTGTTATGTGATAATTATAATTATAATTGATGAGACAACTTAGCCTTGCCATTTATTTTACTTCCACGTTCATGAGATCAAGTGATGAAAGTAATGTATATATTTAGTCGCAGAGTGCAAAAGTTTCATACAGTTTATAGTGGACGAGACTTAGTTAAAGACAAAGAAAATATATTCGAGCGAGCGTTCTGTGTCCACAAATTTATTAGAGCGGACATGAATGTTAATTTAATCTATGAAATGACATCTTCTCGTTGGATAAGTTGAGTCTTAGTTCGTAAAAGTTTGGTTGAAGTTCTCTGTTCTCTTTCACTTGTATATGTCATGACTCCTTGGACTTGTTTTGAGGACCCCTTGGACTCGTTTTTTATTGAGTAGACCCCTATATCTAGACTTTAGCCGTTTCGAATTTCGGACTGTATTATTTTAATACATTTAACCCAAAAACCTGTTGTAGCCGGTTACCCCAAGCCACGTCACCAATTTGCCACGTCACCAGTTTTGCCACGTCACCTTAGCCCTCTCCTTCTTCTCCAGCGCGTTGTCGCTCCTCCGCCGCCGTCGTCCCCTCCTTCTTCTCCGTCGCTCATCCGCCGTCTCTCCTCCCATTTACATAGCATTTCAGTCAAAACAGAATAACAATTATAAGATCCATAAACTACAAAACCCTAGATCAAGACATTGAACAGACAATAAATACAGAGAAACAATCTCGCTGGTGGAAAATGTTCCATTCATCAAATCCAATCAATTAGACAATCAAGTGAATCGAAATGAAAATCGAAATCTGTTAGTTTGTGGAGACAGGAAGTAGAATAAGAACTCACAGTGCTGAGATTCGAAATGTCGGTGGTAGGAGAAGTGACGAGGGAGAGGGAGAAGAAACTGAAGACAGTAACGACGAAAGCGAAAAAACTTGTAGGAAGGAGAGAAGGTTCTGAAGCCGCCGCAAGGGAGGCGGAGATTGTTCCCGTGTGAAACCCATCTTGATTGTTCAGTTTTTGCGGAAAATGTTCCTCCGTCGCCGTCGCTCCGCCTCCGAGAAGAACTATGGTTGAGAGAGGTTTTGATTTATAGAGGTTTTGAATTAGGGTTTTTCGATTTGGGGATTTTTTATTGGGGAAGACAAAGAGTCGGCGGTGGAGCGATGACAGCGGCGCCGCGAAGTCGCCGCGGGTGAGGGGAGCGCCGGACAAGAAGGAGAGGGATAAGGTGACGTGGCAAAACTGGTGTCGTGGCATAGGTGGCGTGGCAAAATTGGTGACGTGGCTTGGGGTAACCGGCTACATCATGTTTTTGGGTTAAATGTATTAAAATAATACAGTCCGCAGTTTGAAACGGCTAAAGTCTGGATGTAGGGGCTAACTCAATAAAAAAAACTAGTCCTAGGAGTCCTGAAACATTTAACCCCAGAATAAATAATAAAACATTTATTTATTGCATTCAACCTACAACATGTGTACATGTAATATTATTTTAGAAACCTACCTTCCATAAAGAGATACTGTATCCATTGCATTACATGAATGTTGCAACTCCATGGGCATATGATCTTCATCACCAATTGACATCTCTCCAGGATTCACACATGGCTTAGGAGGCATCCGCAAGAGCTCAACATCATCACTTTCAAGCATCTCCACAACTTTATTCATCGTAGGACGATCGACCGGATTCATTTGTATGCACCAAGAAGCAACCAATATAATTTTCTTGGCGATTGTCTTCTCATCCTCCGTTGCATCTCCCAACTCCATCATGAATTCTTCTTCATCAAATTTATCTTCTCCAAACACATTTAAATTCTTTCTTCTCCCCACCATTTCCATCAACAACATTCCGAAACTATAAACATCAGCTTTAAAAGAAACGCCTCCGATGTTTTTGTAGAACAACTCCGGAGCCATGTATCCTAATGTTCCTCGTACCGCAGTGAGAGACACAATATTGTCATCCACGGAATACAATTTTGCAAGTCCGAAATCTGAAATCTTTGGCATGAAATTTTCGTCAAGTAGAATGTTGTGTGGCTTGATATCAAAGTGTAGAATTTGCATCTCACAACCTCCGTGTAAGTATTCCATGCCTCGGGCCACTCCTAGTGCAATCTCGTGCATCCTCCCCCAACTCACCGGAAAACCCTTTTTTCGTTCCAAAAACAACAATTTATCTAGTGAACCATTAGGCATGAAGTCGTACACAAGAGCTTGTTTCGGTCCCTCTATGCAATACCCTACGAGCTTCACGACGTTAACATGGTGAGTTCTGCCTATAGATGCCACCTCGTTGATAAAATCTTGCCCGTTCGCTTTTGACTTGCTTAACAATACTTTTACGGCTACAGAATGACCGCTTCGAAGCTTACCTTTAAACACTGATCCGAAGCCTCCTTGACCCAATTTGTACTTGAAATCTTGCGTTATTTTCTTGATTTCCGAGTACGTGTACTTTATAGGCATCAAATTGTTATGATTGCGCAGAAATTCTTCGATTGAATCATCCGCTGATAAGTGTCGTTTACGCCATTTGTGCACTACAATTGCAATCAAACATGACACTCCTAACAAAGTTCTTACCAAGAACCAACCTAACCAAAACACATTAACTAAATGTAATTGCTCTGAAAAGATAATACTTGTTCTCTAAATAATGGTAAAGATCATAAGAAAAGTTGAGAACCGCAAGTGTTACCTATGATTGTGCAGAAGAAAATGAGTGGCTCTGCAAAAATACAGCAAAACCTTATATTAACTATGAAAACTGTGGAAAAATTAAAAACTGATAAGCTAATAGAGGCTTAAATAAATAATTACCCTTGTATGCATATAATGAACGTCTCCAGAAATCTACTGTCAGTAGATTACGAAACGCATACCCAATGTCGAAGACACTCCAATAAAAATCCCACCTGCATTGGTATATATTGAATTGAATGAAGCAAATAATTGGTTTAAGCAATCTTTAATTTTGAAAATACAAATAAAAACAATACCCAAAGAAATGAAGTGATAGAAGTTGTTACCATGACGTATAGGAGTCGCATGGATTTGCAAATTCTGCATAAGAAACTTGAAAGCCATTTAACAACCAGCGGTGTAAGTTTACGAGGGACAGCTCATCTTTGATACTGGCCACCGGAAATGGCACCGGAACCATGGCTTCCACCACGCAAGACTCGCTGATATCGGACGCCAAAGCAAGATTAGCATCCAAAGCAAAAAAGTATCTGTTGGTAGCTAAGCAAGCAGACGTATTCACCGAGTAATACCCAGAGGAATAGGATGAGTAGTAGTTGTGTGGCTGCGAGCAATTCAAGAGAGCTATAGAATGAGGAGAGCTTTCGGACCATCCGCATGGATTGGGGTAGGGTACATAGGAACGGGGAGGAATGGAGCAACTAGCATATTTTGTGATGGTTGCATCCACGAATCGCAGTGTGGAGTTAGTGTAGTTGATGTCGTGGACATAATAATCTCCGAGGGTGAGATGAAGGATGGTGCGGTTGCTCTCGCATGACAGTTGGAGCTCCGGGTTTCCGCAGTGGGGAGGATCGTCTTTGAGCCGAAACGGGTTGCTGATTCTAATAGTTCCACACCAAGAAGTGCCGCACTCATGCCCTTGTCCTTGTGCAACATCAAGATAGATGATGAAGACGCATATAATTGTTCCTGCTGCTGCTGCTGCTCCTCCAGATTTTAACATAATATCATTTGAAGATGAAAATGAAGAAGTTGCATATAGGGAAACTGATGTGGTGTGTGGTTGCGGGCAAGATTTAAGAGTGCATACATTAATGATTAGCAAGGTAGCAAGGACCACATCATTTATGTGTGGCTAATTCAGCAAGACTTTTCCAGTCAAGAAACACGGCCAGAGACTAATTCTCAAGCCTTTCCTGAAATGATTCAATAGCTAATGGTGATGACTATTATTACCTTTTGTGTCTTTTTTTTTAAATATAAATCATATTAATTAATTCACAAAGGACGATCATTTAAATTCTTTGTACCTAGTAGTAGAACTAATTTCTCTGTTCATGGATGAAACAAAGAATATTTATGCAGCGAGTGAAAATTGGTGACATACCACTCCTCTCCTAAACTAAACCAGTTAGTCCAATGCTTGAGAAATTGACCACACATGCAGAATTTGTGCAACACTTGACCAACATACCTTTTCCACGGAACAATAGAATCTGTCTTTCAGTGTTCTCCTTATTCCACGATGTGATTCTTGGAGCTCAAAGTCTACAATCACACCTAACATCACAACTAGCATAATCTATGTGCCTCTCCCTATTGAATTGTCCCATAAATATGATTCTCAAAGCTCGAAGTCAACAATCGTATGTCACAACAAATTAATCTAGTGGAAGTTTCAAGCCACAATCGTGAATGGAGAGTAATGGTGCCCTAGTGTTAACAAAGAAGAGAGAAAGGAGAAGAAACCGTGAATGGCTTGGGTTCATTTGGGGGTAAACGTACCTCGTCATCAGCCATATACGCGCATGCTAATCTGACATGAAAGTAAGTTGCTTCTCATTTGTGCCACATCACGGTGAGTTAACATAATCGGTTAGTGTAGATAACGGACTGGACTTTTAGGGAACAAAATGGTGAACTTTAGACTTCACTAGACCATTTTAGCAACATATGTACTTGACATGAACAAAGTGAACTTCAAGAGCCTATGTAGAACAAATGGAACCTCTCTATCTCGGCCAGAATCGGGGTCTGCCCTGATACATCACTGTGCATGGAGTCTCAACTGCTAGATTGCAAATCCCCAACTTGCTCTCTCTGTGTCTTTTAGACAAGGGACAACTTTGTCATGACGCATGTGTTTCTGCAATTTTCTCACACATTGTCTTTTTCTCTCATAATCATTTTATTTTTATTTTGTATATACTATGCAATAACAATTCATAGCCATTAGAACAATAAAATATTTAATATTAAAAACATAACATAGAAATAAATGTAATTATGAGGATACATATGTAACAAAAAAAAAAAAAAAAACTTGAAGTCCCTTCAGTTTTATTATGTGTCAAATATCGCAGGTTCTATTGGGCAGCTTGATTAAACTACCGACAGGGGTCAGGGAAAACTAACAGAGTTCGCCTTTACAATGGAATTATCTTTTGATTCAAAAAATCAGTTGACAATGCTTTGCTAGTCCATCAACTACCTCTGCCAATAACACTAATACATTCCTATTTATGCTTCTAATTTGAATTCAAAAACAGACTTCACTTGGATGAGACTGATTGAATTTTCTCTCTATCAATGATTTTGATCCTTCTAACACTTTAAAATGACACTAATCCCTGAATCCGGATGCCATGGAAAGACTCAAACTTTATTTCAAGTTCCCAATAAACTACTAGTCTGCTTACAAGTTTGTCAAGGAAGAGAACCTAATTAGTTAAAATTTAAAACTAGAAGCCGGTTGGAGACTCGTATATTTTGACATTATGTTTATGATTTACATAAACTTCAGGCCAATGCTACTGCTGCTGCTTGCCAACTATGAGCACCTAGGAAACATTCGCATCATCCATCATTTCAGTTCAGTGATAACAATCAACATAACCCTAGATCAAGAGAGAGATGCATATGCAGCTTTTCAAGATACTTTCACTCTCTGGAGGTTAGAGAAATTTCAGAACCAAAAGTAATTCATTCTTGGATTGTCATAAAGCAAACAACTTGATATTATTTGCCTCTAGCACCATCACAACAACCCAATAATTGGATTCAATTTCTATACAACAAACAAAACAGGAATGTAACAAGACTGTTTCTTCAATGCCACTGAGCTTAAACTATTGACACATAATTCATCAAACTCATAACAAAATTAGATTTCATAAAAAAAATTGCCAAAACAACCAAACATTTTATCATTGTATTGCTACATAAAAGTAATCGAATTGAAACACCTACGAAAGAAGATCATGGAAAAGAGAAAGTACCACTAATGCCCAAAATCCACTCTCAAAAATCAGAGCAGCGACCGTTTCGCTCCCAATCCCCATAGCGAGTGGGCTCGGGGCCTCTGGGCCCACCCACCTAGCCGGTCTCTTTGTTCACGGCAGCGTCGTCGTCTACTTCATCTTCCTCTACTTTGCTTTGATTCTGGAGACTCTCTTCGATGGCCGCTTCTGCTCGTTCCTTGCTGGGGCTTGCCTGGCTCTGCAACTGGGTCGACGAGCACATGAGTCGAATCCCTGATTTGGAGGCCAGTAGAAGCAGAGGCTCGGAGCGAGAGAGAGTGGTCACTGACGATGACAATAGACGGCCAAGATTGCAAGCCATGGCTGGTTCTGTCTAAGAAAACAAACCCTCCATGCTTTAAACGGGGAAGCGACGAGAGACCGAAGAGCACGATTCGTGACTAGAGGTGTCAAATTTTCGGGTCGGGTTGGTGAAACTTAACTCTAACATGAATCTTATAGGTTGTAGCCTGTAGGGTTGGTCTGGTTAGAGGCGGGTTTTTTATATACACATAAAATGTATTGTTTTTTGCGGGTATATTCGATCTGGCCCAAAAATTTACAGTATCTACTTAAAGGGTCAGATACTCTTTTGCCAGCTCTTCGTAACGATCTAACACCTTAGGAATGATTTATTATAATGTTTTTTTTTACATTTTTAAATAGGGTAATAGGGTTATTGTTTATTGGGTTAAAGTTACCGTTAATCCTCCAACTATTTTTTTTTGGTCTAAACCATGAGGTTCCTGAACGGGTACGCTAACTCGCGGTTGGCACCTTCAAGCCGTTCCCTGAGACTCGAACTCGAGATCTCAGGTTAAGCTGGAACAACCCCTTACCAGTTTTACCCACACGCTTGGTGGTCTCCAACTATTTTTTGAATCATCAATACTATTCCAACTACACATTCTCATCATCAATGCCCGAAAATGTAATTCCGTTAATTTTGTGAAAACACCGTTAATTTCCGTTAGTTTGAACCAAAAAAAAACATGTGCCTAGCACATGACTTCGATCATCTTTCTTAAACTTCATATTTGCTACTAACACAAACATAATAGGTCATTGCAACAGTCTGAACTCTTCACCTCTCTTCACCTCCAACTTCAACTACAAGGACCACCGAAATCTCATGCTTTGTAGCTTAAGCATAATGCACAACGTCTGCTTTTCTATGTGAACAAAGTCTGCTACATATATATGTATTCGTACATATATATCATCTATGTGAATATACTAAATAGCAGAGGTTATCCATTTCATGGTGCCAAAAAGAAATTTAACTGGAATACTATGTGGGTGTGTTAGTGTGTATAGTATAGATTTTAGACCCAAGTCAATAAAAGTTAAAATGACATTAAATGTCCCAAAATATTTTTTGTACCTGCCAATATCATAATTGTAAAATTTCCAGAAATTTATTTCATTAGATCTGAAAATTTTCTTGCAACTATTGTGTAATTACATGAATTTATAAAAATTCAGAAAGTTCACCTTCTCAGGTACATTTTGTAGATGATAATTCATAAATTAATGAAGGTTTAGCTTTAAAGGTCACTGGTTTCTTTCAAATTATATTTGGGTTTGTGTTCTTTTGTAAAGTTATTCTCTGTTGTGGTTGTTTAATGGCTATAGGTTATTTGTGTTGTAGAAGAAAACAAAGTGATATACATAAAGAATAGAATTCTATGCAGAAAAGGAAGATGAAATGATCATATGAAGCCAAATGTTTTCAATAAGAAATTGCTGCTCTGTTTTTGTGATATGAGTTTGCTGCATGTACGATGTTTAAAGAAGATGAAGAAGTCATGTGCTAGGCACATTTTTCTTTTCAAACTAACAGTAACTAACGGAGTTTTCACAAAATGGACGGAATTGTATTTTTGGGCACTGGTAATGAGAATGTAGAGTTGGAGTACTATTGATGATTTAAAAAATAGTAAGAGGATCAACTATGATACAATTGTATAGTTGGAGGATTAATGATAACTTTAACCCTTATTTATAACCTTTTGTGTTATAGGTAAAGCTGGCAATCAGAGTGGTGGCCCGCAGTTTCGTTACTAATCCGACTTGAAAATAACGGATGCAGCCGACACAAAATACTAAAGAAATAACAAAATTATCTCCTTCTCGTTCCCTTTCTTTTTCTACATACTAGGTTTCAACCGAAAATATTTTATTAGGGCCACCATTTTTCGATCAATTTTTTTTTCCGATGTACTGTGACTCATAAATGTATTAGGGGTAATTACGGAATTGGTACTATTTGATCATGTGCCCAGCACATGACCCAACTTTTTAGTGA
>JAYMTF010005949.1:0-10901 GCA_036897485.1 Pelargonium nanum | reverse complement strand
GTTGTATTTTTTTCATTCTATCATGTATGTTTTCAATATACCTTTTATTTTCTTTAAAACTTTTATTTATTAGCGTATAATTTATGAATTTTTTATGTATTAATTAAATATTTCTTTATTATCCGTGCAACGCACAGATTAAAATCTAGTTATATATAGTTTCAAGTTTTTAAATTACCTTATCACATTTGACAGTTTTAAAATATGGTAAAAGGGTTTTAAATTTATTTGTCTAATTATTTTATAAGTTACTTACTTCATTATAGTTTTAGTAGTTTACTTATCTTCTTATATTCACATAGCTTATTATAAACTCTCATTTTTATCCGTTTTTATAATATGCATATCGCAACCTTATGGGTAAGGCCCATTGAAGGCTAACATCCCAAAATAATTATTAGAATTGTCTCACTAAGTAAAGAAAAAGTATGTGCTTAGTTCGCCTAGATGCAACGACTTATGAGAAAGGCATGCGCATATTCATAATTAACATAAATAAGGCTTAGGCACACATAACACATTAAGTACACACAGTGTTTTAAAAAGCCCATTGAGACGCGCTTGAGGCGCACTTTGGAGCCTCAAAATGGCTAAGGCGAGGCGACTTAGGTTAGGCGCACGAGACACAGCAGAACAAGAGGCGCAGCAAAGGCGCACCTCACTAAATATATAACTTTATATCAGTGTTTCTAAACCAAATCTGATTTCAAATTTCAAATTATAATGTATTTTTTTAAAGGATAATGTATTTAAGTAGTCCATTTAATAAAATGACTTTTTAGATTTCAAAATGTCCATTTTACAATACAAAAAAATTGAAAATTTGAAAGCTGAAAAGTCATTTTTGGCTTCCTAAAATCAAAATGTTTAGTGTTACTTCACCTATATAAAGGTGTCTAGCAAGTTAGTTGAAGAGATAAATGAAATGGAACCTCTCTAAAACAATACCAATCTATTGATAGTATTAGTGATGGAGATGACAACTAAGATGATGTTGATGGTTTTTAGGCTTTTAGATCTATCTCACTTATCTATATTATGAACTTTTCATATTATAAATATATTTTGGTGAATTTAATGTTTATGTTTTTACTTTATTTAATAAATTTTAAAAGTGCGCCTCACTTAAAAAAGCCCGCGCCTCACAGTGCGCCTCACGCCTCGGCTTTAAAGGACTCTATCGCCTCAAATGCGCCTCGCGCCTTTTAAAACACTGATTGCACATTTAGCTTTCAAAAAATTCATATTTAGAAGTTCCCAACAAGCACCCCAGCTTTGTTTTTTATTTTTATTTTTTAGTAAGGTAGGTAATAATAAGCTGAAAGACGTTCCAAACTGATAAAATATTTTTAATTTGATTTAAAACAAATAAGAAATATGATTAAGACAAGCTGAGTATATAGTAGCTACGCGAAGATGAGTCTTTGTGTACAAAATAGTTATGTGCAAATTACCCCGTTGTTAAATATGTTTTTATGAATTTTACCAACAATATTATTTGTGTAGTGTAACTTGTTTTTCTTATTTTTGTTTTGACTTTGTTTTTTTCTTTCTTATGATCCCAATCAGAAACCAGCATGGTTTGGTCCGAATTACATTCGAAACAGAGATATTGTGGGTTCTCACCTAGCATCAAGCGACCAAAAGCGTGTGCCACTTATCAATTTTCCAACAGCTCGAAGCAAATGGAACAAACAAAATGGCAAGAGCCTATTGTCTTCGGTGTTAACAATGCAAGTAATGCTGCTAAGTCATCCAATTTCAGTGGTGAAGCTATGACATGCAACTCACCCCAAAGAATTATGCAGACATTGATGTGCTCAAAAGAACCTATTGACCACAAAGCAGTTGCTAGACGTAAAATAAAGGAAATTGTTGATATGTTTGAGGATATAATATCCAAGAACCTAGAGCAACTGCAAGCCAAGCCGAAATCAAAGTTTGGTAACTCCAATATGTACGTGGTAACGGCTAAGCTTCTCCAAAGGCAACATAAATGGATTAATGCGGACAAACAGTTTGGATCTGTTCCTGGCATTGAAGTTGGTGATAGTTTTCGATATAGAGCTGAGCTAGTTCTCATCGGTCTTCACTGTCAATTTATCAGTGGTATAGATTATGTGGAGAAGAATGGGAACGTGTTAGCGACAAGCATTGTTCATTCTGGTCGGTACACTACTGAAAATATTGAGTCATTGGATGTCTTGGTTTATTCGGGTCAGGGTGGGAATCCAAATGTGGAAACAGGTGTTCTGCCAAAAGATCAAAAGCTCGAACGAGGGAACTTGGCGTTAAAGAACAATATAAAAACTAGAACTCCAGTAAGGGTCATTTGGGGTTCTAAAGTCATGCTGTCCGGTCAAGCGTCTGTAATTGGTTGTAACCAGCAGATTCCGACCACCAGTTACACATATGTTGGTTTGTATTTAGTGGATGAGTGTTGGCAAGAAAGAGGCCCATTTGGGAAACTGGTTTTCAGATTTTTGTTGAGAAGAATCCCCGGGCAGCCGGATCTTGTAATGGGGAAAGAAAATAAACCAGACAAATATGAAGTGTTGCACAATGAGGCTTCTTGTGCGAACCTTGATCTCTCCCAAGGGAAGGAGAACATGCCTATACAGGTAGTAAATGATATCGATAATGTGCAACCCCCGTTTTTCAATTACATTACGCATATGGTATATCCCAACTTGAGAGACCACTCATTTTTGAGTGGTTGCAAATGCACTGATGGATGCTATGATTCTAGGAATTGTCTTTGTGCAGCAAGAAATGGAGGCGAAAGCCCATTTTACCACGATGGACGCATAGTCAAATTTAAACCTCTCGTTTACGAATGTGGTCCTTCTTGCAAGTGTCGTTCTTGCCCCAACCGGGTTAGCCAATGTGGCATAAAATTCCAACTTGAAGTCTTCAGGACTAGACGTATGGGATGGGGTGTTAGATCCCGAAATTACATCCCACGTGGAAGTTTTATATGCGAGTACGTTGGTGAAGTCTTTAAAGAGAATGAAGTTCAAAGAAAGGTCGGGAAGGAGAAGTATATATTTGATATCGGTAGGTTCAACGATGAGAATGAAGTTCATCATTCTTGTTTCGATAAAGAATCAAGTTGTGAGATAGGTAAGGGCTTCACTATTGATGCTATGCACTATGGGAATGTTGGGAGATTTCTAAATCGAAGTTGTGCTCCAAATGTGTGTGCTCAATATGTGCTTTATGATCATAACGACAAGAGCATGCCTCACGTTATGCTATTTGCTACGAAGAACATAGCTCCTTTAGAAGAATTGACTTACAGTCACCCAACACATCAAGTTAATGATGTCATTAACAAAACAAAGATTTAGTGTAATTTTTCAGAACTACTTGTTTAATCATGTTGTGTAAATGGATGGGGCATTGTATTCCTCTTGTCTAGATTTTGATCACTTTATTCTCATTCCCCATTTCAAATGCATCCTTAAATGGATAGAGTGAGTTTTTATTTTCATTCTCTAAATTGTTTTTAAGGGTTATACGGTTTTGCCTTCTGTGGATTGACATTTTTCTTAAGCCTTGGTTTAGCCTGTTTTGAGGCATTAGACTCTAAATTTTATTGAATTAAACTCACTTTATTGGTTGTAGCTGGTTTTGATGTGACATGTCATCATGCCACTTAAGATGTTAGATCGTGTCATCAGTACGCGTCATACTCCAACTGTGATAGATGGAACGATAACGTTTCATTTTTTGAGGCCGGAACACTAGAACAACGTTGTTTTGGGCGAGGTCGCCTTAAAAAAAAGAAATGATCTCGTTTCATCTATCACAATAGGAAGCTAACATGTACTAAAATATTAGGTGACATGATGATGGCGTGTCATCTTAAGCTGACGTGACTCATCAAAACTGGCTACAACCGGTAACGTGTGTGTTCAATTAAAATAAAATAAAATAGCAAACCCCAAGAGCTCAAACCATGCAAAATCCTAATTATAGGCTAAAGCCATTAAAAGTGTGGATCTAGGTAGAGGTGGAAAATTTTTCGAGTTGGGTCGGGTTTAGGTTGATGAAGTTTAAACCCGACCCTATAAGGTCGGTCGGGCTAGGGTCGAGTTTTAGAGATAAAATGTATTTATTTTTTGCGGGTATAGCCGACCCTAACCCGGCCCGTTTTTTTTTTGGGATGATAAATTCAGACCTGAACCCGCCAAAAAACGCTTCGATTTTAGGTACTCGACAGGTCGGGTCCATTTTGCCAACTCTAAATCCAAAAGAGACAAAACCATTTAAACATTGTTTTAATTTAATTTAATTATTATTACAATTAGATTAAAATGAGTATCAATTGATTAATATAAATGTTATATCAATGAATCCTAAAACTACTTAGCTTTATGGGTCAAATGGTTTTGTCTCCCATGAACTGATAATTTTTTTGGGTTTAGCATGGTTTGAGCCCTTGGACTCTAATTTTTTTTAATTGAACTCACGTTATCGGTTGTAGTTGATTTTGATGTACCACGTCAGCTTAAGGTTACGCGTCATCATCATGCCACCTAAGATTTTAGTCTATGTCAGCCTCCGGCTGCGATAGATGGAACGAAAACGTTTCATTTTGTGAGATAATCACACCCGAAACGACGTCGTTTTGGCGTTCTTACATAAAAAAACGGAAATGAAACACTATTGTTTCATCTATCATAGTTCGTGTTTGACGTGTACCACTGACGTGGTCTAAAATCTTAGGTGACATGATGATGTGTCCCATAAAAATTGACTATGACAAATAACGTGAGTTTAATTATATAAAAAAAATTAGAGTTCAGGGGCTCAAAACAGGCTAAACACTAATTATGGGCTAAAAATAAAAAGAATGTCAATTCAGAAGAGACAAAATCAATTAACCTTAATTTTATTTAATAAATAACCTGAAAACAATACACCGAAGTGACGTAGTTTTGACTCTAAACTAAAAACCTTGAAATGACATTCTCAGTTTCTCACACTCACAGTCTTCCTCGTCCACCATCCAGTATAGACATTGTCTAAACATAACTATTGTATATTGAAGTTTCAGAGTTAAATAATTATTCATTTCACAAATTAGTGTTTAGCTTTGAAATGATTGATTTTGAAATAATCCACCCAAGTTTTCGTCTTCTATTTTTATGTTTGCTCAGCTCTAATTTAATTGTTAATTTGAGCTTCCGTATCAAAACTTCAAACATGTGATCTACGAGAGAAAGCACACAATATATAGAGACCTCAGATGTAATTTCAAGTCACTGTTTTGCACATGAGAATAAAATCACGATGAAAAATCACAAAAAATCAGAAAAAGTTTTGGAGATTGGTAGTAGACATAGTGTATCTCAATGTAAATTGTGTAACCATTTCTCTTACTAAGAGAGAGATATTTATAACATTGTTCTCCACGTGTCGTCGTGTTTTTTATTGTTGGTGATGTGGGACCCGCTTTTGGCCCACTTATATATTGAGCCCTTGAGGCTCTCTGTTCGCGGGCGTTGGAAGAGCTCAAGAGTTCACATACGTCCCTCGTGCGTTGAGGAGAGTATTGAACTTCCTATAAGCTTCTGTCGCTTGGGGTACCTTTATATGATGTTGAGAGGGTCATATTGACTTGGCGAATTCGATTCATGCTTTCGTGGACATGATGATCATTCTTTAATGACAAAATCTCGGTGAGGCGGAGAGCCATAGAGGTGACCCGACGAGGCAAGAACCTTGAAAGCCTATTGTGTGAGCCAAGTGTTTGTGGAGATTCTTGTGGAAGTTTTGGATTTGGATATGAGCTCCCGAAAGACTTTGGGGTTTTGAATTTCAAGAAGAGTTTGAGGGTGTTTTTTGGGGTGACATTCAGAGTTTTGGGACTCCAAAAAAGATTTTAGGGTCATGAATTTATATGAGAGATTCATGGAGGATTTCGGGGCTCCGGAACTTCGAAGAATCTTTTGGGGTCAAATTCAGGGGAGCAATCGAAGCTTTTAGGGAGCTTTTCGATCTTCGGCATTTGGGACTCCGAAAAAGCTTCCAGAGTCACAGATTCTTCCAAGAGCTTTGGGAGCACTTGTAGAGACCAAGTGTTGAGGTTCTCCTTGAAAGCTTTGCGGCTCCTCTATAGGCCCCTCCGTAGAGTTGTGCTCTAGAGTTAGTAACAACATAATAGAATCTTTAAGAGACCTTATTTCTCAATACATTAAGTGTTTTGTCGTGAGAGATGAACAAATGGTCGAGGAACAGGGTTTTGGAGTCGCGACATCGGTCCCCTGTCCACGAATATATTAATGAAATATCTTGGTGAAATATTCGGCGGCCTTGAGGCCCAGGGTCGCGACATCGTTCTTTCCCAACGGACATCTAAAACAAAAAGGATAGTGAGATATACGGGTCATATCATCATCCCTTCAGCCCAGGGCATCTTTCTTTCCCATCAAAAAAATCAAACAATTATCCAAAAATCAAAGAAATCAAAAGCTCCTTCAACCTCCTTTTACCTACTTCAACTCCACCTCCTTTTGGGAACTCATGTTCCCAAACAAGCACTTCGTTTAGAAGGGGCTGAAGTGGGAATCCAACACCAACATCATCTCATATAGTATTTTATTTTCCTTGTAGTATCACTTAATTGATAATATAAATTTATCCAGAGACACATAAAATAAGTCCAAACTAATCAGTTGAACTGAATATATCTTGACGATATAATTGTTGATCAACCAAAAAACCTTTCAATGTTAATTGAAAATTAGAACAAGCAATTAAGTTGTGATTAGCAGGAATAAAAGTGCACAGATTTTAGAAGTATAGAGGGACTAGTATTTTACTATTTATGTAGAAAATGAAAAACACATGTTACATATATATAGGTTCATAGGCTTGCACATCCAAACACACGTCACCATACACTACTCACTACTAAACTATACTATATAGACTTGGAAATCCCCTAGCCTAGCCGTGGTTCCCGCCTGAGCCGCCAATTCCTCCGCCGCTCCCACCACCTCCCGAACTACCAGAACCAGCTCCGTACCCGGAACCACCGCCATGCGCGCCACCGCCTCCAGACCCGTACCCAGAACCCGACCCGGATCCGGAGCCGGAGCCGGAGCCAAAGCCAAAACCCCTGCCGAAGCCATGAGGCGAACGGCCGGAGCCGGAGCCATAACCCCAGCCAGCTCCGGGGCTGGATCCCCATCCCCAGCTGTAGTCGGAGTTAGGGCCGTGGCCAGAGCCACTCCCGCCGGACGGCGACCCATTTTCTCCGTAGGGCGCCGCCGGGAACGAGGCTTCCACGGCGGGTTTGAGAGCCTTTCTTGCCGGAGCCGTGGAAGTGTGAGTGTGAGCCAAACAAGTAGCGGCCAGGACAAGGAGGAGAGAAATTTGTAGCAACTTCATGATTTGTTTGATGTTTTGTGTAATTAGGATTGAAAAGAGAAGTGGGTTAATATAGAGGAAAGGAGAGGTGGGTCCATTGGTCACATTGCAGTGTCTGTGGATTGATGACACCAACCAAGACCAAGACCAAGACCGTATCTGCTCCATTTGATTGTTGGAGAGTGTACGTGGCATTGTCATGAGAAGCACCACCGCCTCGGCAGTATAATACTCCGTAAAATCACATCACTCTTCATTGTTGGTGCTTGCTTGCTAAACATACTTTTCACTTTTTAACTAATCTCATAATACCCCTAATCACGCCTTATAATTACCAAGTTTTAACCTACACATGAACAAACTATATTTTTTGCTAAACATATGCATGTTCTTCACTGAAAATCACAACTTCACCAACAAGAACATATGATGCTCAAAGTTCCTAAACTTATTTGCTCAATACATAAATACAAAATGTATCAGTTACCTACCAAATCTTACATTTATATTGCTATGGTTTAGGTTGTTAGAAATTTAATTAAGGCATTAATGGCCAAGTTCAAGGGACGTTGGTCAATATATCAATTTTGTATAAATAACTAAAACACATAAGGACAACAAGGTAATTTAACTTACAGGCACACAACAGCTACTCTAAGTTCTCATCCTCTCTGCAACCGTGATTTTGCAGGAGCATAGAGCTGCAAAGAGCCAAAAATCTGATTTGTACGGAACACCTCCAACCTTCAATTTTGCTAATGTCACATAAATTTTCAAGAGCAAGTAGTGTTCCCATACAAGCACTTTTAGAGCTTGTTTACTTCAACTTTTTATATCAAAATTTGAGAAATAGGAGTTTTTTTCTTCTCAAAAATATAGATTTGCTGAATTACGAATAAAGTAAATGTTAAGAGCAAAATGTGAATGACAATATAGTTAATTAACATATAAAAGTTGGGGTATATATGAAAAATAATTTTGTTTCTCACTTTGTTCTTTGCTTCTTGGTGTGACAGGAGCAAAAAAAAAATTATATTCTTCAATGATTACAAAAGCTATTCAAAATCACCCTAAGAACAAACACAATAATCCTATTTTATCTCTTACAATGACCTTATATGACAACTTATAAATGGATTTGTAAAACTTCTAGCCCTCTAGTAATGTCAACAACAAGTCCTTAGTGGCAGTACCTTTTAAGTCATTGTTTAAGCAACCGGCCCATTCTATGCCAAAGGACACTTGGCTATGTAAAATGAGAGTGAGCTGATCAGCCACCATTTTCAGGCGCAAATTAGTGGATTTTGGTTGGAAGTTGTCAAAACTAGAAAAAGACATCTAATTTATTACTAATATATTCTTTCTTAATTCTTTTTTTATAATTCCTTTGCTTCTATTATTTTCTATCTATTAGGACTCTTGTGGTGTGGTCGACCTTGGATATATGATTGTATTTTCTTAACTCAAAATATTACTAATAATTTGTGGGCGGAGACATGAAAGTCACGAGATCTTGACACGTGAGCATAGGTCCGAGATTAGTGGGAATCCAGTAGCCACGTACAGTTTATACAGTTGGGCAGAAGAGACAATTGTTGCAAGTTTAGAAAAATATCTGAGATTTAAATAGAGAAGGTGGGCCACACTTGCAACTTGTGTTGTGTGAACCGTATAATCTGGATCAACCAAACCGAAACAAAACTTGCCAAGCATTTATACCATGTTTACAAATTTGGAACTCTATTAAATTTTAAAATGAGAATATTTTCTAGACTCAAATCAATTGAAGACAATCCTATGAAAAGCTTAATTATGGACGAGGTATTGGCTTAAATATTGACCATATAAACTTTAGGATTCAAATTTGTGCAAGTTTGTGCATCCATTCTAATACTCAACTAATTTTATTGATATTTCATTAAGAGTTAAGTGCATATGTCATTTTGGTGTAAAAAAAAGTACATATCATTTTTGCACATCACAAAATTTTAATTTAACATATGTCTTTAAATCTTATATGTACCGACATTTGAACTATTAATTTATATTTCTCACTCATGTAATTGGATAGAATGTAATCAACTGCTACATCAGTAAATTTGGCATGCCAACAAATTAATGCTTTATTCTTTATGAGCTATATGGTACTTGACGAAATTTTGACTTTAGTTCATAACCTCAAATTTTGTTTGCTCTAATACTTGAACGGTGGGTACTACATTGGGTACAAAATAAAAGTGTGGTACTACATTGGGTGCAATAAAAGTTTGGGTACCACATTTGTGTTTCGCCCAAAGTTTGGGTACTAATTTTGCCTTTATCCCTATATATATTGATTGGTTTCGATTTCAGATGGTTACTGTAAAATAATTGTTTGGATGGTTAATGTAAGCTGCAGAGAGAGAGAGAGGAAAGAGAGAAGGCTTGAGGAAGAAGATGACAAAAATATAAAAAAATTGAAAACATAAAGGGCATAATAGTCCCATTGCGTCGGGTGGGGTGGGGTTTGGGTTAAAAAGGGAAGAGCTGCCCCCTGTTGTGTAACTCAATTTAAAAAAAAGGGCATAATAGTAAAATCATGTGTTTTAAATTGATATTTATTAAATTTTAACGGTGTCAGTTAAAACTGACGGATTCCGTTAGTAATTTGACGGAATGTCCTTCGTGAGAACATAATTCAATCATTTATGACTCCAGCGGAACACTTTGAAGTATGAAGACCCGAGCGGAACACTTTGAATACTTCAGGGACCTTTGAGGTAGTTTTTCCTAAAAGAAATTATATCAGTTACAATATGGGAACATGTTGTAGTCCAACTCCAAGTCTTCCTAGCAAAAAGTATCACGTCTATTTGCATATATGCTTGATAAGAATGGTAATTGTCTTGTTATAGAAACAAGAATATTTACTTTAAAGTTCATCTCTTCAAGATTTTGACATATTGGTGGTACGTACAACAATCATCATAGATTCAAGAATGGATGGATGGTCCATCCATATAAACACATAGATATTCTACCACCTTATCCTATACATATCAAAGTGAGACCACTTTGGTATTACGACAAACACATGAATGTATGTGACTATGAGAGTAGCTAATTAGGTCTATTTGCACCATGAATCGAGACAAAAAGGCAGTCAATCAAGTCCTTCCTAGAAATTGTTGGTCAGTTGGATCCGATTCATGACATGAAGTCGGCAACATGGCTACCGATTTGCAGGAAAGGATGCAAGTTGGAGGTCCAAAAGTAGTGCAAGGGTTTGAGTAGACACATATATACTTGAGTGCTCATTTTCGTTTATGGAACCAAATAGGATATACTTTAGGCTTTAGCCTCTTGGATAATGGCTACTTCTGTTTTCACCTTGATATGGAATGGAACCAACATGTATATATGTATGTCGGCAGTTGGCTCTTGGGAAAATATCTTGTTCATAATTGTATATTGTTTAAACAGTTGTTTTTTTTGAAGGGGAATGTTTATCTTATTAATAACTGGAAAACCGAAAAAGCGTA
>JAYMTF010005948.1:0-10905 GCA_036897485.1 Pelargonium nanum | reverse complement strand
TGTTAATTCGTGACGTGTTACACAAAATATTTGGATCCGAGCGGGCGCGGATTCATTGGGGCGGGTATAAGTCCTAATTCGTGATGTGTTACAAAAATTATTTGGATCCGGGCGGGCGCTCCGCGCCCACAAAGTCATTGGGGCGGATATGAGTGTAATTCGTGACGTGTCACGTCCTAATAGGCTCATTATTGAAATTATTAAGATAAATACAAAAAATAGATATTATTCTTTAATTTAATTTAATTAGATAATTATCAATTTAAAAACAATTATTTATTGATAAGTCTTTTATATAATTTTAAATTGTTATGTGATGAGATGTCATGATATGGTGCACTGATGGTGTAAAACTTTTGTACACCAACGGTGCATCAAATATAATTTTTTCTTTCTTTCTTTTGATCATGTAATTAAGACTAGGGTTAAATGGTTTTGTCGCTAATGAACCTTAATGTTTTTTCTATTTTAGCCTCTGTCTTGTTTGGCCTCCAAATTTTGGCCCTTTTTTTATTTTTTTTACAATGTTTACCTGCTATAGCAAGTTAAACATTGTCATTTCACCAGTACATTGCATGCAAGCTGCTAAAAAAATTCAATCCAGAGAGACAAAACTACTTAACCCAAAAAATAAACACAATTTTTTCTTAGCCCATATACCTTGGTAGTAACGTGACACTTCTCCAGTGATGTGACAACTTGCGTGGAAGGTACTGATGACGTGACAATGTTTAACTTAGTACAGTAGTTCAATAAGATTAAAAACAAAAATATAAAAAGTTTAAGAGGTAAAATCAGAGATCAAATAACGTAGAGACTAAAATCAACAAAAATGGCAACCATTTAATAAGTTGCAGACTGAAGCTAGAGATTCTTCAATTGATGTTGAGTAAACTTAATAAAATCTCCTCCTTTTAGGGAAGTAACAAATTACCATTCCATTATACATATATTGTTACATTCAATAAGAGGAAAAAAAAACGTGTTTAGAGAATGATGATATTTAATTTAAAATTGGCAGCGGTATCTATTTATATGAAAAAAATCACGTGTTTGTGTTTAACTTCTATTAGTTCAAAACCAAAAAACTTCTGTTTGTTCCTTCTGTAAACTTTTGTCTCTTTCTCTACCCAGCAATCTATGTATAAAAATAACTCAAGTGGCGATCGAAAAAAGAAAAAAACACAAAAAAAATGTACAATGTACAATATGTATTTTTTTATATAAATAGCTCTTGCAAGTGGCCATTCAAAAACATAAACGCAAAAAACAAAAAATGCCCAATGGCCATATAAACCAAGTAGCTTAACTGGTTAGTACGTAGTAGTGATCTGAAATAATGGAGCCCCAGAATAAGCAAAACAAAGGTGATCAAATAGTGATGAACATGGAAGAAGATCATGTTGATGATCAAAACGACGTCAGAGCATCAGAAGCCGTTGATGATGAGTTGGAGCTGAGTGTGGACCAAATCTTGGAACGCCACGTAGGTTCTTTGGGGCCATCCCAGGTGGTTCAAGCGTTGCTGGTATCGGTGGCACAGATCGTGAATGTTCAGAACACATTGCTCACCATCTTCACTGACGCCCAGCCTGAGTCCTGGAGGTGCACCACACCAGATCGCGGCCACTATGAACCAGTGGTTCCATCTTCTTTATGCATGGGAAGTAGCAGCCGGAGAGATGCTGGTTCGGTGTGTGGGTTGGGTCCGTCGGGAGGTGGCTGGGGGGGGGTTGGTGGACACACCACCTCCATTGTTGCGGAGTGGGGGCTTGTCTGTGATCGCAAGTTTCTTGCTTCTCTTCCTGCCTCCCTCTTGTTTCTTGGTTCTCTTATCGGTAACTTTCTTATTAGTAATTCTTTTTGTTTATATAGACCTCAAAGAAAATCCAAAGTGGTATTAACCACTTGGCCCAACATGTCTTGTTCGTGAGGACTCATTATATGCTCTTATAATGTTATATAAATGTTTAAGATATGTTACAGTTACATGGTAAATGAAATTAGTTTTTTTGGCCTTAACACTTTTGTAATTGTGTCATGTTTGAGCGAGAGAATGCAATATGTTTTGTAATCGTATCGTGTTTGTGTTGAACCCCCAAAACACACATGATTAACTAGTCGTGTTTTAACACATTTCAAGATATTATTGTAAATTAATGCTAATAACATGTCAAGCATGTTGGGTATTGTCGTACCAACATGATGGTTCTATCATGAAAAATATGTTGAGTCGTGTTCGTTTCAGTCGTGTAGTGTTAACATAACCCTTTTAGTTACTACGTGTTTAACATGTCGTTAACATGTCGTGTTCATAAACATATCGTGTTCGTACGTGTTGAACCGTGCAGTAAGCTAGCAATCAACCTGCATAACAATTCTTAAGCATTGCTTTGGCTTGTGAATTTGTGAATTAATACATCCATTCTTGTTTATATGCTTGGGCAGGATCTACATTTTTTGGCAAATTAGCGGACACAATTCTGGGAAGAAAGAGAACACTGGTGCTTTCCTGTATCCTCTGCTCAGCCACTGCTTTCGCCACCTCCTTCTCGCCAAACATTTGGGTCTACGCATTTCTCCGCTTCGCCAACGGCTTCGTCAGCTACGGCGCCGGAAGTTGCTGCCTCGTCCTCTCAACAGAAATGGTCGGCCGCAAGCGTCGCGGCCAGGTTGGCCAGTACTGCTTCTTGTTCTACGCTATCGGCCTCCTCTCTCTCCCTCTCATCGCCTACCCAACAAGAACCAACTGGCGCAACTTCTACAAGATCATCTCCATCGTCCCTCTCGCCTACACCTTCCTCTTAGTCCCTCTTATCTTCGAGTCACCTCGTTGGCTACTCGTTAGGGGAAGACAAAGGGAAGCACTTGACGTGTTAAAGAAGGTAGCCAGGTGCAACGGGAAGACCCTCCCGCCCAATCTAAAGATCTTGAGTCCGTCCTTAGGACAAGAAGGCAACAACGAGAAGCTGTGGAGCACAAAATGGGCTGCCAAGAGGATGGTTTTGGTGATGTTGCTTGGTTTTGGAGTTGGGTTTGTTTACTATGGAATGCAACTAAATGTGGAGAACTTGAACTTCAACCTCTACTTCTCGGTTGCTGTCAATGCGCTCATGGAGATTCCGGCGGTCTTCATTGGGAGCTTCCTCTTGAGTTTCTTGAATTGCCGTGTCATCTTCTGTCAAACCGCGATCATTGCTGGCGTCGCCTGCATAATCTGCATAGTTTTCTCCTACATAGGACATGGGAACGAGGAATTTGGTGGGGGTTGGGTTAAACTGAGCATTGAAGCAATTGGGTTCATGGCGGTTTCCACAGCTTATGATGTGTTGTTGATATATTGTGTGGAGCTGTTTCCGACCAATGTGAGGAACCTTGCGATGTCCCAACTCCGGCAGGCGGCGATGCTGGGGGCTTCCCTGGCGCCGCTGCTGGTGGTGATCGGCAGAATCAGCCCGGCGCTTTCGTTCCTAATACTTGGGGTGCTGTCCATTTTCAGTGGAGTGTTGAGTCTCTGGCTTCCGAACACCAGGAATGCTCCATTGTATGAGACACTGAAACAACAACAAGAAGAGGAAGAGAAAGAGAAAGAGAAAGCAACTATCGATGATTCGGGTTTAGAACTTGGGAATCATATGGGAATTAACAACACTAATTAAGTATGTTCTTCATCAATGGTATCAAGGAATTTCTATTATTTTCAGACATTTTCACTGAAATTCCTATAATCACTTCATAATTATTCTTACATGTACACATGGTAAGAGATAAGAATAGATGCACAACTTCAATTCTAATTCTACAGAAAGCAACACATCAAAGAAATTTTTGCAGAGAATTGAATTGAAAGTTCAAACACCAATTTTGTGTTAGTAGAAGAGCTGTTGTCAGATTGAACATTGGAGTTTCATTCTTCTAGAGGCTCTTCCTCTTCTTGGAGGAGATTTTCTCTGTTATCGTGAGCCCAGAAGCCTCGCACATCTATGAGCATGCTTGCTACGGTTCCTCCCTGTTTGCATGCCAGAAGATCAGCCAGTGTGATCCTTAATGGGTCCGCTGGCTTAACCATATCCCAGATTTCATCCCTTACATCTTCGATGCATAGTTCATAGTTCCCGCCTTCAATCCATTTTTGGTGAACATCTCTGCCAATAATTGGAAACATGTATGAATATATTTCAGCTAAGGATTCAATTTAATAATAATCCTAGTATTATAAAGAGAATGTCAAGCATATAATCTATGGTTTCAAAGGTTTGCGAAAGAAGATAGTCTCAAATATATAATAAGGGGTTTCATTTCTTAATAAACAGTTACTTTTGTTGAGTGTCTAATATCAAGATTGATGTCTCTTGCAATTTGAGACTCACAGAACTAACTTAGGAACTACGTGCAGGAAACAAGAGAGGTTTAGACAAGGAAAAAATCTACCGGGTAATATCTCAGTTTTTAGATGCCCCCTCTATAAATTTCATAATCAATAATGTTCATCGAATGTAAAGTTTTATGGAAAGATTGTCATCAAAGTTCAAACATAATGTAATTAAGAATTGGGTCTATTATCAAGTTTTATGTCTCTAGCAACCTGAGACTTGCAGAACTCGCTCAAGATCTACAAGCAGGAAACAGCAGAGGTTTAATATAGGAAGATTGTATTAGGTAGCATCTCAGCTTCTGGATGCTCCCTTCTTTACTTCCATGTTTAAAGTGAACTTTCATGGGTAACTCAGAAGTAAATCATTTCAGGGGCTGTTCAGAAGTTGAAAGCAAATAATATCCAAATATTTGCTCTAGCAAAAGACAGAAAAGCAGTTAACTCTACCCAAATTTACATGGAGCTCTGAAAGAATGCTCACCTGAACAGAGTGTGAATATCAGCTGCTGTAAGGTATCCCCTTCCATTAAGATCGAGACACTTGAACAAATATGTCAATCCTTCTGGAGTGTCTTTGTTTTCTAGGGCCAGAACGAAGTCAAAAAAACTTTCTAAATCCATCTCTCGAGTGTTACCCATTCCACTTTTGCCTCGGCGGACATGTTCATCAAATGCTATTACAACCAAAATAAATGCAAGGAATAAATAAGAGGCATTAAAATCTCTATACAATACAAGACGCGATCTATATTATAAAGAATGGAATGAAACTTCCTTACTAAAAATGTAGCTTGAAAAATATTGAAAATTTGTTTTCAGCTTCTTATATGCAGTCAGATGATTGAAATGGTTGAAGGTGGGTGTAAAGACATGCTTATTTACAGCAAGCAGATTATAAGAACAAAGACTAACAGTATAAAGGTCAAACTTGAGAACAGCAACAGGAGGGCAATATACATAAAATGCTGTGCGTAAACATGCAAATGAACTCAAGTAGTTTAATATGTTTTCAGGATACTTAAGTGTTAAATTCGTGTTGTTCCCAGGAGATCAATAGAACTCCCAGTACTAGGTGGCCGGAGCTGTGTTTCACTTTGCGATACTTAGAAAACTTTTTAGGTAGTTCTGGTGTATAGGTTTGATGTGGAAGTTAGGGTCTTATGTCCGCTTCAATCAGGTGTACTAACTTTTGAGTTCAAAAGCTTTTGGGGTTCCGGTCCTTTCTTGGAAAAAAGAAAGGAAGAAAAAAGTTAAATTCGTACCCCTCTCTATGAATATTTCAGTCAGTGTCCCATCCGCATATTCTCGAAGTTCCTGCTTGCTCAATGTTCCATTCATGTCTTTATCAAGAGCTAGAAACATATCTGTAGAAAGAGATGCTTTGAGGATGCATTTACGAAATACCAGTTATAAGCTCTTAAACACAAACACAGAAGGCAGGAAACTGAAAATGAACAAGGTTGTGAAGTGTGAACTAATAATAAAACAGATGCAGTGACTAGGGGAGTTGGCAAAGATAAAATGGCTCGGTAGAGCTGCACTTCTACTGAAAATTTAGTGGGAGAAAACTCATCATAATAAAAGATAGACTTATTACACGAGGAAAATGAGGAACTAGAATAGGTAACAGCAGCTATTGAATTCAATAAACAGAAATACTGACCACATATACGTTGTGCAGATGTAAGAGAAAACCAATTTTCAGCTTGTTCGGAGTCAGTGACTTCGTCCTCTGTTTCCTATTAAAGATACAAAAAATGAGAGGCCAATGCCCATTTAGCAACCAAACTGCATAACTGATCACGGACTCACTCTAGACGGGTATTACTTTTAATACTAACCCTGCATTCAAAATATATGTCCATCTTCGCTGATAAAGATGACTGAGATATTTGCTATGCGGGTACTACTAGCAGAGGAATCATGGGATGTAGAAAAATGATGCATGCCAATCCGTTGAAATGAAAGGTATGAAAATTAACGATGATTCTAACATACATTCCAGAATGGAGTAATGATTCAGCAAAAGTAAATAAAGGACAGCAAAAGGCACCTTTGGGAGTTACCAAGCAACAAGGAATCTAGAAAAAAAAATGAAAACAAACAACACTTGTATGATGTCTAACTAATAAGGGCATTTTATAAGCAACAAGAAGGTTAGAGGAATCCGTCTATAGTCTACCTGGTGGAGTTCCATTAGTTCCTGGAGGCAGTTGCTAAGTAGCACCTTCTTTATGCAGGCTTTTCCTGCAGACAAAAATTGTTATTAAATAATTGACAAACAAAGAGCATCAAAACAGAAACTTAATCAGGTATATTAAGCAATCTCAAACAAATTATATTGCAGGATGTGTCAAATAAAATGGCGTCATATAAACTTACACAGTAAAGTAAAATAGTTGGAGCAGAAGAGCCAGAAACACAGAATGAGTGTACCACAATGCATTAAACTTACAAAGAATAGTGAGATATCAACATATCTTTTCATTTGGTTTAATGCATTGCCAAGAAATATCAATATTGGCATTATATGGCTAGAACATAACCAAAAAAGTCAAATCTTTATGGTGATTAAAGCTTAGACCAAGACAAACCTCGCCTGTTAGGATCACAGAAAAAGAAGAATTTGTGTGCAGCTATGCGGCAATACATTTGCTTAAAGGCATCTGGCATACTACTTAATTGTGCTAGGTTAGGAATCAGCCCTCGTATATAGGCCTCCATTTCCTGGAAAGAATATAACATGTTTTGTTAATAAAAAATTGCAGTGGAGAAAAAGATAGTAACTATTATAGATTATGCAAAAGAAATATCAAATGCCACATTCATAAAGGATGTTAAGGCTTTTTAATGCAAAGAGTACACACATGAGGTAGAAGGAAACCATCAGAATCTTCATCAAGTTCACTCATATCGATTCTGGCCTGTGTAAGTGAAACCTGAAAAACAATAACCATCAGTATAAATTGCAGCACAGTAAGATGTAAACAAGTGTATTAAAATAAAAATGTAGAATAGAAAATTAGCATATTCTGCACACAAGTACCCATACAAGCCGAGTACCTGCCAAATAGCCCCAAGTCTACCAAAAATTAATTTCGATCTTGAATTATATTTTAATATCTAAACAGGACACAATTTAGAGGACGTGCTAAAATGAGCAAAAACAAAACCAACAGTATCTATTAGGTCTATAAAACTAAAATCCAATTTAGAAGTATAAAAATGGCCAAAACAGGAATTTTAATAAAAATATGGAAGTGATTTTATATATTTAAAATCATGCAAAAGGCTTATTATTACAAATAAATAATAAGTAAAAAAAAAGGATCAAAAGGAACAGCTGACTATCTAAAAAATGGAAGACCCACCGTACGCATCACATAAAGGTAGAAGGGCAAAATGGCAATTCTTCCCTGTTCATCTTTCTCGAACTTCATGAAATTTGAAGGGCTGAAAAATCGTCGACATTTGGGGCCTATGTGCTCTGTACACACAGATGCAATGTGGCAAAAATCTTCATAATTCATCTGCAAATTACATTTACCACATTAGAATCTCCATTCTCCATATCAAAAGATACTAGCAACACGCCATGATTTGCACTATTGGCTACAACTTGCAAAGGCCCAATGCCAAAAATCAAGGATACATAATGAATGTGGTTGCCACAGATAATTTCCAATTTGAATCAAGAAGTCGGCAAGAAATTCATATTGTTGACTGACAAGTTTAAGCAGATGTGAAAAAGGTGGTAGAATACTATATTCACCTTCCATTTCCAGTGACTGAAATTATACATTGTGTCATGATGATAATACACCAGATGAACTGGTGTGCATATATAAACTAAAACTTGAAGTGTATAACAAATACAAGACACAATGAAGATTCCACATCTCAAGTTCCTAAGTTAGAAGCACATTCCATAGAATGCATGCTTTCTTCATTTACACATACACAAAGTTTATACCAAAAACTCAACAAACTGCAAAATTAAGTGTGACCCAAGATATTTATATCAATAGGAAGTCCAGAACAATCTTCAACAAGTGCTAATTTCAAATATAATAAGCTGAATTACAAACAAGATTTGGAGTGACTATAATGAGAAGGCATACAAACCTTTTCTGCTCCAGTGGCATCATCAATTACACAATTTTCTCGCAAGCAAACCCACATTGCATCCAGATCATCAGCATTTAGCAGAAGATCTGACTGTTTCTGCAAAAGTGAAGGAAGAATGTTACCATAAAGTTAAATCATAACATACTTAGACGGGCAAATTACAAATGTATATGCAGAACAAAAAGAAGATAGAAATGACACCTTTAGGAACCGATATTTTGCCAGCCGCTGGACCCTGTGACTAATGGATCCTTCTTCAGGTTTCTGAACCAAGATAAAGTTAGAACATAAAAATGAAAAGAAAGATGAGTAGATAGCAAAGAAAATAAATTAAAGAACCCAAAAATAGACCTAGTATAAAATAAAGTGTGGATAAGGAAGTATAGGTCAACAGTTTTTCATGAATAAGAAGTTGCCTGCCAGTGACAAGGGCACAATCTTTGAAAGCATAGTACACAGGCAAACAATTATAGACATGCCTTCTTATAGAAACTTGGTATTGAGCCAGCTTCAGCACTTTTTTGTTGCTTCTCTTTGAAAATATCAAGCAATATTCTCTTTGTTTGAAGCTCTACAAGTGATACAACAGAAACATGTTAAATAAGATTGTAAGTAAAAAAGAATACATACTTTATAATTGAGAAATAAGTATATTTTTGTGGCACACTGTAAAACCAACAAGTAAAAAGTTTTAATTAAAATGAACTATAACAAGTAAACTTAGCTCAAACGCAATATTATATCGCAAGAAGAAACCATCAAGAGGCTTTAATATGAGCTTAAGACCTCTATAAAATACAAGGAGAAATCTTCATAAGGAGCAGGTCGCAGGGTACAAACACTTTAAAGAATTGGGAAGTTTTTACATAAAGTCAGTGTGACTAAATATTATCTACATGCATAGTTTATGATTAGAAAAAAAATACAATGAGACGAGAAAGAGCCCAGATATGTCCAATAACACCTGAAATGGCTCCGGTAAAGAAATGCATCATATGAAGTCAAGGCCCAGTTCCATAATCTGAGCAGCCTGAGTGTGATTTAAAGATCAGATTTTTAAGTCAAGTCAGTCTAATTTCTCAGATTTTCTGCTTCATAAATAGAGTCATTCAAGTTAACTAAATAATTTATTAGACTCAGGTCTATTCTCAATAGTGAACAATAATAAAACCCAGGACTTCAAAACGGGATTTTGTACCTAACTTTCAACAGCATTTTCCCATTGCTTAAATGCACAAGTCAATCACAAAGAACACCAAACATGCCCCAATGTTCTTTTTCTCTCCATAAAAACGGCTTCATAGCATCTAAATCTGTAACTTATAATCTAAAACAACCAAAATAATGTCTCCATTAAATTATCACTCGCAGTAAACATTCCAGATAAACTGAACAAAATTCAAATGACATTAAATAAACACTTGTTTTCTAGTTACACACTGTTTTCGAATCAAAATTGTTGAATCACATAGTAAACCTGAAATATACTATCATAATTTTATATACGTAGGATCAAGCTAACAATTCAGTAAGGAATAGCAGAATTGTAAGCATACATAGAAATGGAGGATGAATGTGAGAGAATACGAACCCATCAGCGCTTCGGATCCAAGTCCGGTACCGGATCCGATGAACCTGCGGAGGTTACGGACCCAGAGCATGGACGAGGCCGGAGGGATCTTCCTCTGAGGGGCCTCCTGGCTCTCGCCGTCGCTGGAGCCACTGTACATTGCTGAGACGATGTACTCTGCGACTGAGTCAACTCGACCGGGCTCAACGGTTATGCTACCGAGTCGCGAAAGGGACGAGTGTTGTTGTGAATTGAAATGTACTAATGTTCTGAGAAACAGGAAGGGAATAATGACTAAATTTCACCCAACTCCCGTTACATTCCTCAATTTGAAATCATGTCCCCTTATTTTTAGAAATATTAATCAAACCCCCTCAAGTTTATTTAATTACACTTCGTACCATGAAACAATATTTGAAAAAAAAAACATATAAGTACCCTAATGTGATGTTCTTCCTTATCAAAGTTTTACTTAATAATGCTATTTTGTGCTCTTATATTTATTTAATATTTTTATCTCTCTTATACTTTTGCATTTTACTTTGCCTACCTCATCATATAGAGAAAATTAAAAGCATGAAACATTATTTTACTTGTTTAAAATTAATAAATTGTCAATGAATTGATTGTTATGTTTGATTAGCTCCAAAACTACATACAAAAATGATACTAAATATGATGCTAAACAAAAAATAATGTATTTATTCTCACCATTTTTTATGGGTGAAATGTTCAAAATTTCAATATTTTTAAGGATGAGAGTAAATAACCTATTTGTTACTCCCTCCGTCTCAAAATGAGTGTCCTGTTTGTCTAAATTTTTTGTCCCAAA
>JAYMTF010005947.1:0-10907 GCA_036897485.1 Pelargonium nanum | reverse complement strand
TCCTTGGCCATCCAAGGTTTGTCCAAGGCTATCCAAGGTCGTCCACAAGCCATTCAAGCTCGTGCGGATCCATCCGTGGACGTCCCGCACTTTCCGAAGGATGTCCCGTGCCATCCGAGCTCATTTCACGTCCATCCGTGGACGACCCGCACTTTTCCAAGGATGGCCCGTGCCATTTGAGCTCATCCTATGTCCATCCATGGACGTCCCATGCCTTCCTATGGTCGTCCCATGATTTCCATGCACATTCACGGACCGTCCCGCATCATTCATGGGTGACCCATGCCATCCGAGACACATTCGCGAACCTTCTGCACCATCTCACAGATGGCCCAAGCCATCCGTTCTCATCCGTGGATGGCGTCCATTCCATCCATCACACACGCCACGGGCCACGTTCGCATCCGCCCTCACACTCGCATCCGCCCGCGCATTCGCGTCTGTTCGTCCACGGAAACCTTGCGCCCGTCCCACGCATCCACGGACCCACCACGAAAGTTATCCGTCCACGCACGCGAGCTTCCCATCCGCCCCACCCATGCTGACCAACAATGGCTCTCACGCCATCTGCTCACGCCCTCCGTCCCGAGACGGTCCAAGTCGCCCAAGCGTGCCAACCACCCAAGGATGGCCTAAGCCATTCTGGCACGGACACGCCAGTCAAGGGCGCCACCCATCCAAGCCAAGCCATGGTCCGCCTCGACCATGGCCACGACGGATCACCCTTCGGTCCGCCTCGACCATGGCCACGGCGGATCACCCTTCGGTCCGCCCCAGATGTGCTTCCACCCTCCGGACCATCCTGGTCCCACATGAGACTCATCAAGCCCTTGGGACCCTATCCTGCACGGTAGCGGCTTCCAAGAACATCAGATAGGCTTGCATTGCTCTTGCCTGCTCTGATTTCTGAAAATCAGTTTTGATTTGTCAGGGGCGCAATATCTAAGAAAATGTGGCATTGTGTTCTGAATTAATGCATCGTATTAATGATTCAGTTCGAGGTGTTAACTTGGTGTTGAAGCTAGATATGTCTAAGGCTTATGACAGGCTAGAATGAGGTTTTCTTCGGGCCACTCTTCGTGCCCACGGTTTTAGCGAATTCGTCATCAGTTTGATTGATAAATGCATCAATAATTGCTGTTACTCGATTCTTATAGATGGTACTCTGCATGGTTTCTTTCATGGCTCGAGGGGTGTGCCACAGGGCGCCCCGTTATCGCCTGCACTTTTTATTCTAGCTCGGGATGTTCTCAGCAGGAACATTCAAGCTCGTGTAATGGATGGTTCTATTAAAAGTTTTTACTGCAGGGGCCACGGGGTTCAGATTTCCCATCTTATGTTTGATGAAGATATTGTAGTCTTTCTTAGTGGCTCGCGGAGCTCAGTTCACAATTTCATGACCTTGCTGCATTCTTATAAGGCTGCTTCGGGTCAGCTCATTAGTCAAGCGAAGTCTAGATTCTATGCTCCGAGAGCTATGTCGACAGCTCGCCTTGCCTTAGTGTCTTCTTGGACTGGTTTTACGCACTGAACTTTCCTTCTTTGATACTTGGGTGTTCCAATTGCAGCTCGCAAGCCTCGCATAATTGATATTCTGTTTCTCATTGATAAGTTTCATGCTCGGCTTTCCGGGTGGATGGGTTGTCTTCTATCATCAGGAGGTAAGCTTACTCTGATTAGAAGCGTACTTTCTTCCATTCCAATTTATGTTTTAGGTTGTTGTCAAGTGCCAAAAATTATGTTTAAAACTCTGAATTCAATTTGCTCTGCCTTATTCTGGAATTTTGGTTTGGAAATCCAGCGGTCTTGGGTTGCTTGGGACAGGCTTTGAAAGCCCAAGTCGGAAGGTGGGCTTGGTATTCGGAGCTTCCTATCAATGAGGGACAACCTCCATACAAAACTCTCTTGGGCCTATATTGAAGGGCTCAGTCTTTGGGCAAGGTTTATGCATTCAAAGTTTGGTCCTGATGCTATTCTTTTTCCCACTATGGGTTCTGCTCTGTGGAAAGATGTGGTTGGGATTATCAATACTCTGCATCCTCTTTGTAGATGGGAAATTGGAAGAGGGGATGTTGATTTTCGCATGGGCAACTGTTTCTTGGGGGAGGCTGTTCAAAATATGGAATTTCCTTGGCTGAAGTTAAATGCTCTTTAACTTTTCAAAATTTCTTTCGGCTGCAAGGTGCATCTACTAGTGTTGATGCTCTCGAACACATAATTCTAGCTCCGGACAAGCCTGAACGACTGGTTTTTATGCCTATTACGAATGGAGCCTTTTCTTCTCAGATTTACTGGAAACATATCTTGACAAGAGGGATTGGTTTCAGAAGGGCTCGGTTCATATGGAACCCCATTATTATGGTAGGAAACCAGGAAGGTTTTAATCATCTATTCTTTCATGGTGACATTGCAAGGGTTGTTTGGACTTAGGTAGGCAATTGGCTTGGATATCAGTTTACAATTTCTGCCATGCTTCAATTGCTCTGGGGTAACAGTCAAACTCATTTAGTAACAGGCTTCCTACATCTGATTTGAATTTGCTGTGGTTTTTGGAATCTTTGGAAGGGTTGTAACTCAGAAAAATATGAGGCTCATTCTTTCACTACCCATTCTTGTATTCTCAGCTTGAAACATTGGTTAGTTTCTCTCTTTCCTTTGTTTTCTTTGAAGAGGGTTCCATCTATTCAAGATATCAACATTTTGAATGGTCTTCATATCACACTTCCTTGGATTTGTTTCACTCCGGCTAGATCAGTTTCATGGATCCATCTAGTTGTCGGACTTGTGCTGTCTGTGGACGGTGCCTACAGAGATGGGCGTGCTGCTGCCGAAGGGTTGGTCAGAAATATTGCAGGTTCGATTCTCTTGGCATTTTGTATTCCTTTGGGTGCGGGTTCTATTAACATAACATAAATTAAGGCTATGCATTTAGGCCTTCAATTATGCAGAGAGAGGTGTTTGTAGCTTAGTGAGGTAAGAGCTGATTCAAATTTGATTGTGGACATCATGAATTTGCGAGTTCATTTTCCTTGGCACTTGGAATACGATCACAGGGCTTGTAGCAACATTCTAGGTGATGTTTGTTGCACTCATATCCTTCGCGAGGCTAATAGAGTGACGGACTTCCTAGCCGGCTTGGGTTTGCAGGTTGATAGTATTGTCTAAAGTTTTTTGTCTTCCTTTCCTCATGCCTTTATTGGCATTATTGATGATGATTGTTTTGGTGGGTGTCATTGTTAGACCAGGTCGTGTCCGTATGTAATTTTTTGTTGGCTATTAGTTTCTTAGTTATTCATTGTGTTTATTTACTGGTTCATTTCATCATTTATCCCTTTGTATAGATGCATTTTTGAAGAGATACGGCCCATTTTGTCCCCCCTCTTTCTTGTACTTTTTCTTTTTTGATTAATTAGACAGGTAGGGGTCCGACAAAATCCCCCACAATCTCAGGTAACGTTCTCCAAAAAAAAGGTAATGAAGTGAGCGAGAGTGTGAGAGTGTGAGAATATGGGTGAGAGTGAGTGTCATATACTTGAAACTAAGGGAAAACATAGATTTACAGAGGAACTCGAAGAATTCGAGTCTGTAGCAGAGAGTGATGCCATGGAAAATGAGAGAAGATGACAGAATGAAAAACAAAGTGCAAGAGAGATGAGAGACTTTTTGGATCGAGAGAGAGAGATGCGAAATGAATCAGATGAAAGAGACAAGAGAGAGAGAGAGAGAGTGAAGAATTGTAGGATACTAAATTCAAAATTTAAATCATGAGAGAGAAGACAATAAAGACATAGAGAGAGAGAAAGAGAGAATCAGAATCAAATAATCGATGGAAAATGGGAGATCAATCGAAGGTTGAGAATCAAACTATTTAAACCTAGATCAATGTCAATCAACGAGAGAGAAAGAGAGTGAAGATCATATAGACACAAACAGAGAGATTGGATATGATGGAGAGAAACGAGAGAGAGAACATTCTGGAAGAGAGAAAGAGAGAGACAAGAAGTGAGAAAGGGTAGAGTTTGATTTTTTGGTAAGGAATATATATAGCAAGGCTCCTAGGGTTTTCTTCTTTATTACCTTAGAAATGGGCAATTTTTAGAGCGGGTCGGGAGAATCCAAACCGTACACCGCCCATTAGCTTAACGGTATCTCATTATGAGACCGTTAAGTGTAACGGTTAAGCAGGGGCGGGTGGTTAATGGGAGGTTCACGGGTGCGGGTTAGCGGGTTTATTTTAACACCCCTAGTTATTGATGATACCCGAAAAATTATAAGTCAAAGTGGCGAATCACAAAACGACACGTGGCGCCCGAGTGCCACCCAAGCGACACAACCAAAAACCTCTCAAAGGCCCTCTCGCCCGGCCCCGGGGATCCAAAAGATCATCCTAGTGACTTAGCACTAAATGGGATTCAAAAAGACGACTTCGAAGCGGGCAGCACGCTAGGGCCGCGGCCCAGGAAGCTCGTGCTGCGACATCAGTGCGCCATGCAGAATACGCGTGGAGCGACTATGCCGCAGCCTGAGACACGATGTTGCAGCAATGTTCCTTTGCGCAGGATCCACATAGAGCTCCCATGCCGCGACATTCGTCTGGTGCGCAACTCCCTCCAGGTGCGACAAGCATGCTCGCCGCCTCGCGCCTCCGAGTGTTCCAAAATTCACCCAAGTGGTTTATCACCTAAACAAAGGCACCCGAGGTCATGGAAGTGCTTCCAAGCACGGTCAAGAGACCCGTCAGAGTCCTCAATGAAAGGCTCATTTGGGCGCACACGAGAGCTCGAGAGGATAGAAGGAATCCATATAGAGCGCTCATGTCGCGGCACTGGAAACGATGTTGCGACATCGTTCCTCTGTGCAAATACCCCCCAGTACCGATGTTACGGGACTGAGAGAGCATGTTGCGGACTTGGGCCAATTTAGCCACCAAAATACCCTACAAGGCTCCTACGATTCTGATTCGTCCAATACCATTCATCCCGAACTTCCCAAAAAGTTCTCTCAAGGTCTCGAGCCTCAACGAGCCGTCCTCACGGTGCCTCAATGCTCCAAGCACGTATTTTGGACCATTGAATGCTATCATGCATAGTAGAGGTTTCTAAAAGACTCGACAAACGCCCTGGCACGTGTGGAAAATATGGGGAGGTCAAACTAACTTGGCCGAGGGCGAGGAGCTAAAGCCATAACTAGGCCCCAAGGTGGGCCCCAGACCTTCAACCACCAATCACGCGCTGACACATGGCGATAATTGGTGGAGGTATATATACTTCTCTCTTGGTAAGAGAGAGGGGTATCTTCATTCTCTCATTTTATAATATCTCTCTAGCTGTCTCTCTCTAAAAATCTTTCTAGAGCCTTCGTGTATCCCAGCCGAGATCTCATTCTCACGCCTGAGGCGGCATCTAGGAAACACCCCGAGTACCTCATTCTTTGGTGTGTTTCATCACACATGTCACAGGTTAGACAAACATCACCCGGAGTACCTCGACGTTGGACCTTGACATGAAGAGGACAACATATGACTTAGAGAAAATCAAACACATAGGACATAACAGGAAGCTGGTGATGATGAGGATGAGCCTACTCAATCCCCTAGGAGATCTGTGTCTGGTCCGCCAAGGAGGTTACAATCATCTGATTCTAAGAGGCAGGCATCCACCTCGAATGTGATGGAGAGGTTGGATAGGTTGGTGAAACAACATAAGAAGGTGAAGGCCAACCAAGGTGCCTTGGTCGAGGTAATGTTTCCATTGGAAAAAAATTGCTAAAGGGTCTCAGAGGGTCCTTGGAGGGTGTGCTAACCCCGCGGTGGAAGAAGAGTTCGAGTTCGACATGCCAGACATGTCGTGATTTAGGGACCGTGGTAAGAGGCCTATTGCAAAGGCTTCTACTGCTGATGAGGTTGGTGATGATGATCCTGAGGCGGTGTACGACGTGATGAAACCCGACTTGTGTACGACGTGATGAAACCCGACTTGTGTGCTAGATGAGGTTAGGGTTGAGTGCTTCTACTCACCTTGGGTATATAGATAGTTTAGTTTAAATTTCAGTTTTTAGATAGTTGCATACATATATCATGTTATATTTTTAGGTGCATCGAGCCTGGAGGGAATCATTGAGGACAATGATTGGTTCTAAGTTTTTTTTTTTTTGGGGGGGGGGGGGGGGGACAGTCCATTACATTACATTTTTTTATTAATTCTTCTATTTTTAGCGTTATTTTTTTTAATTGCACGTTTCATTTCTCGTTGGGTAGTTAAATAGGCTAGGCATGCTGGATTGGGATCTTAAAGGATTTGTTGGGTGCGCTTTTTCAAATTTTTCGATGATATAAGTTGTTGCATATGATAGATTGATCTTGTGAACATAAAACTTTGGATGGTTACTTGAGTGTATGTGTTATGGCATGCACTAGTATGATAACTTTGCACGTTAAATCCTTATGTAGGGAATTTCTAGGTTGAGATAGTAGCATTTGACTTGGTAAATCTATGCATTTGTGAAATTCTAGAATTGGTATAGTCAATTTATGAGGTGAAATTGACTAGGAAGTATGGCTAGGAGTAAGTGATTTAGGCCATTTTTCAAATTTCCCACCTTGTGCATGTTACCATTAGTTACCCCATTTGGGCCTTAGCATTTTTGTTGGATTGTCATGTATAAGCCTATGTGCCCATTTTTTAGAACCCTTGTTCTTTGAATGAACTCGATGTTTGTCTTTATAGGATAAATGTTGCTATGAGTGGGGAAATGTAGGACAATGAGTGTATGGTTTGTTTTGGTAACACAATAGGTTGACGTTCCCTTAGTTCTTAGCATGGGCTAAGTTTGCGGTGGGGGGGTGGGGGTTGTGAATTCTCTATCAAAAGAATGTAAAGAAATGGACCAAAAAGAAAAGAAAAGAAAAAAATTACATTTAGCATGAAATGATGCAAGGTCCAAAGATAAAAGAATGGTTAACATAGAGAGTCACAAGTCCCCACAATCATTTAATTGAGGAGTAAGAGGTAATGGTTGTTGCATGAGATGAAATTTGTGGGATGTGTTGGTGAGAAAATGGGAATCAAGTTCATTTGAGGTGTTGAGCTTCGTAAAAATACTTTCCACACCTTGACCCGAGCCTAACACTACAACCAATGAAGACCTATTAATCATGATAGCCGATTCTTACTAGAATAGTGTATTAGTGGATTAACCCAACTTATGGAATTAGCCTTTTTCATGTGTAACCCTTACAATGCTATTTTTAAAACTTAGGGAGACTCGACACAAGAAACACACACAAACATGGTGACCCAATTGCTATAACATGGATACTCTTGTGATTGTTTGTAGGGAAGTGTTTGCAAGGTATTATGTCAATCTTGGTTTCGAAGAGAGAATTTGAAATTGTTTGCATTCATACCTGCATGATGGACGTTCAATTTGTGTGCGCCTATTAGGAATGCATGTATTAGTTGCATATAGGATAGTTGCATAATTTAATGCTTGAGCTAAAGTTTGGGGGTAATGACTATTCGTATTTTACACGGATTGTCTAGCCCTAAATCATGCCAGTTGGGTAGCTGTTTCTTGTGTTTTAGCCTCATCTTATGGTGAAATTGATAGAAATCACCATGACTCACCATCACACAAACTTTTCACCCCATACTATATATTTATGGATGGTTTTGAATGATTATGTGCTTATATGCTTATCTTTAACATATATGGCGCTTACCGATTATTTTAGTATCTCATTTCAGGTGGAACAAGCCATATGTTGCAAGGAGGGGAGCTAAATTTGAAAATTCATTCAGAAGTGCAGAACTGTACACTTCGCCGTGGCGAGGCATCTAGGCCGAATGTGCTGCCACGTGGAGTCTGCCATGGTCAGGGTTTATACATTGAATGTGTTTTTCAATTACTTGATGTTTGATTCCAACCTTGCCTATTTATGAGCATGGTTGGCTAATTCCTTAGGTTAATGGATGCAAATTAGGAGACGATTACTTTTTAGGGTTTAATTTATGCATTAGTACTTTGGAATATTGTTTGTTTTTATGGTTGAATTGCTTAATGCTTGTTTATGAACTGGCTATTCCTATGCATGATTTCAGTGTTCATCTTACTCTTACCCGGGGAGGATATGAACATAGACTAAAAAATAAGGTGGAAGTAGTCATATGCCCGTCGAAGTTCTACGTCTTTGGTCTTGTTGTTAATCTGAATTGAGTGTTACTCCTTTGTAGTAATATGCTTAGACACGCACCTAATTCATGGCTCGTGAGTCCTTACAATGGAACTTGAGTACTTTCATTGACCGGTAACCTAATACCACTTGCTAGTGCATGCTAATCTGTAATCATTAACTCATCGATTCATATCTCGATCCTACTTTCATTCTTGATCTCTACTGTTGCTATTTATTTACTTTTTATTTCTTTGCTACAAAAAGTTCACAGTACACTTCACAAATATTGATGCACTGCTTTCATTGTTAGAGATTATCTCATAATTAAATTATTTTCTAGCTATCGAGTCTCTGAGGATCGATACTTGGACATCCGTCCTATATTATTTGTGCGACATCGGTTATTTTCCTAGAGCATGTCAATTTCTTGAAGTTTTTTCACCAGCCCCCCTTTTCCTCTTATGCAGTTTTGGCCTACCAGGAATCCTCGGTCAGCAAGAGGTAGGAATGGCATCAAAGAAGACATTGATCAGTCATGTATACCCCGTAATGGCTGAAGCATGTAAGAGTATGCCTTCACATACATGCTTGTTTTGTAGTACTCATTAACATAATCCAACACATCATACCCCTCAGCTTGTATACAAAGTAAAGCATGGGGACATGGAATTCCCCGTAACTACCAAGGTGTGCATGCGCATTTCCTTCTATCAAATCTAACTACATGGTTCTCATCTTTCAGCACTACCTCATAACCATCCTCTCCATTCCACTCATGATCCTAATCTTTTTCGTATAGAATGTTATTTTTTCTAACTTGGCCATAATCCTAGGTGCACGATTTTATTTCCACTTATAAACAAGTTATCGTTTATGGACCATCCTTTTCATTAAGTATAGTCTTATGTCCTCTAGTATAGTGATTACTACCTTCTTCCTAGCCTCTATGATGACCACATTGAAATTTTCACATGTATTATTATCAACAATATCACATAAACTATTCGTAGGAAAAAAGCCCTAACCCAATGCTTAGGATGCAGGGTTTCAGACATACTCACATAGTCATCAGGAGCCAATTCAGCCAAATATGAAAGGTTTCCCACATTTTGCACAAGTTAGGAGCCTTTTTTGCTCTCTAGTACTTAATCTTCAAGTCATTCCCTTTGTATAACTTCCACCCATCGGCATACAAATGGCGAACACACATACGTTGCTCAGCATGTGGAAGGACATCATGATGCCAACCCCTATGTAATCATCAAAATGGATTTATACATAACTCAATACCTAATTGTAGTGACATAAAACAAATTAAAACATCCTATGACTATTACCTTCTGCTGGTTAGACATCATAGTGCATCCTTTTCCATCTCTAATATCCAAGTCTTTCCTAAGCAGATCCAAGAACCATGTCCAGGAGCTAGTGGACTCTGTCTCAACAAGGGCCCATGCTATTAGGAACATTTGGTTGTTCTCATCTCTTCCCCAACAGCCCAAAAGTCTCCTTTCACAAGACCCTTTAAGAAACATTCATCAATGCCAATGATAGGCCTACATCTAGGTAGGAACCCCCTTTTCAAAGCATCAAAATATACATTCTTCTAAAGTGAGGTTGTGCACCAGGTTCAGGGAAGAAGTTTTAAAGCTCCACAGTAGTTCCAGGGTTTGAAGCCCTTATTTCCTTAACATATCTCCACACATCACTGTATTCCTTCATGAACTCCTGATTTCTATCTTTGAATAACATCTGCTTTGTCTTCTTGCATTGGTCAACAGTCACTCTAGCTCACAATTGCTTGCAAATGAGTTTGACCATTATCTCGAATTTAATTGAAGGCACCAACTCAATTATATCATTCAATTTGTCAAGGATTGTCTTGCTTGTTACCCTTTTATTTTAGTAAACCTGTTTACATGTGTGTGCAAGGCAACAAGCCTTCAAAGTGAATCTACCTATGGTTCTTGACAAAGAGCAGAAAATAACATTCGTAAGTATTTTCACATTTTGAAATTCTAGCCTTATGAAAAACTCGGTCTAAGGCTTGCTAGGGTCGTATAACTTGGACTTATCTTCCTGTCTTCTCTTGGCTGTATCAGCATCACTACACTCTTCATCAGTGTGCTCAGACATAACATCATCACCACTATCATAATAAACATTATTCTCTTGTATACCCCTCCTAGTTCTATGTGGCAAGTTATCAAAACTTAACCCAACAGTTGACTCACAATCCTCATCGTTCTCTACATCATCACTATCCATTCCTCCATCTTGTCCAACATTTGGACCAT
The DNA here is from genome assembly GCA_036897485.1 of Pelargonium nanum. NCBI lineage: Eukaryota > Viridiplantae > Streptophyta > Magnoliopsida > Geraniales > Geraniaceae > Pelargonium > Pelargonium nanum. The sequence continues at coordinate 437 of JAYMTF010005947.1, read as the reverse complement.
CCATTTGTTGTTCAATACTAACTCAACACCATCATCAACACCATCCATTTGTTGATGAACCCCAACATTTGATTAGGCTGGACCACTAACCTGCTCCCCTTCTACAACATGTACCTCATCATCATCACCTTCCGATTCTGGTTCATCTTCAGCAGCTGCAATTTCGACCTCTTTAAGATATTTTTCTTCATGTTCACACCTTCTTTCTCTTTTTGTCTTGCTATCTAGTACTCTTCATCATCATTACAAGAGTCATCATCATCCCGTCCAACTAATATAGCATTATCATCTTCATCCCCATCTGGATCATCCTACTATTAGACACCATCCTACCTTCAGATTCTGGCCTTGTAGGTGCATTTTCAGGCTGCACAACCTGATAACTCGCATTTAGTGCTAGTTATTAGACCCTAAATCATAGTTAATTTGTCCTCATT
>JAYMTF010005946.1:0-10907 GCA_036897485.1 Pelargonium nanum | reverse complement strand
ACTCAGTTTGGGAAGAGGCGGAGGATAGTCTGGGGAAGACCCCCGGTCCGGCCACGCCAATGCGAGACAATCAGGACTTGAGGGAGGAGTTTGAGGAAGCATCCAATGGTGGGATACAGAGCTTGGCATTGGGTGCTTTGGACAACAGCTTTTTGGTTGGTGATTCGGGTATTCAGGTGGTTAAGAATTTCAGCCACGGAATCCATGGAAAGGGAACTTATGTGAATTTCGATACTACTTTTGTGCACTCCACGCCGAAGAAGGCTCTGCTCATGAGGGCCGAGACCAATATGCTGCTCATGAGTCCAATGAACGAGGGGAAGCCACATTCCAAGGGGCTGCATCAGCTTGACATTGAGACCGGGAGGATTGTTTCTGAGTGGAAGTTCGGGAAGGATGGTGCTGATATTTCGATGAGGGATATTACAAATGATAGCAAGGGGGCTCAGTTGGATCCTTCGGGATCCACATTTTTAGGATTGGATGACAATAGGTTGTGCAGGTGGGATATGCGCGACCGGAATGGTATGGTTCAGGATCTTGCGGATTCTAGCACACCTGTGTTAAATTGGACTCAAGGGCATCAGTTCTCCAGAGGAACCAATTTTCAGTGCTTTGCAACCACAGGTGATGGTTCAATTGTTGTTGGTTCTCTGGACGGGAAGATCAGGCTGTATTCCATCAACTCTATGAGGATGGCGAAAACGGCTTTTCCAGGTCTTGGTTCACCTATCACTCATGTGGATGTTACCTTTGATGGGAAGTGGATCCTGGGCACCACTGATACATATTTGATCCTCATTTGTTCCCTTTTCACGGACAAGAGTGGTACAACGAAGACTGGCTTCAATGGTCGTATGGGGAACAAGATTTCTTCTCCAAGGTTGCTAAAGCTGACTCCTCTGGATTCACATTTAGCAGGAAAGAATAATAAGTTCCGTAATGCTCAGTTTTCTTGGGTAAGTATACTGCTTTCTAACATTGGGCATTATGTTATGTGTTTCACTTCTAATTTTAGATGCTTGCTTTTATTGTGACATATATGATGTTTTGTATTTCCCACCTGTTCACATGTTTCTGAAAATAAGTGGGTATCATTTAATTAGAGTTTGTGGTGAGACATGCTATTGTTAGATTGTTCATTATGTAATTTGACTTGACTGACTCTATCCATGCTCAGATTTTTTTTTTTTTTTTGCTTTAATTTTGACATCTCACTCCTAGAATGTTTTTCTTTTTCCTCTGTGACATTGCTGGGATTTAAATTTATGTTTGATATGATTTTTTTTTTCTTTATTTTTCAGTTAAGTAAATTCCCTGTCTGTGTGTGTTTTTTCATTACAATCAATGGGATTTACATTCACGTATGACTATTGGAAAACTCTAGATGGCTATAAATGTGTTCATAGTGAAGATATAATAGATTTCAATTAGTATCTGTTACACCTAAATATTTATGCTCCTGAAAATATCCTGAGTAGAAGTAAATATAGTTTGAAATTAGAGTGTCCTATATCATCCTTTTTAGTTCATTGCTCAATTCATTTATTCGAGGATATATGAACAGTCTGGTTCGTTTTAAGTGTTAGGATTGATGCTTGTAGATTTGAAACATTCCTCTTGCAGCACTTTTTAGTGAAGGATTTGCTGTCACACAATCATTTTCTGGGTGTTGGTCTATTCACTGTATCTCTGCTTTAAGCTGCGTGATAAATATTTCTGACATGATTGTCTACCTGAGAAATAATGTTTAATGCCATCTTGCCTTGCTTCTTGCTATTACCAGCCAAACATATACAATGTTTGTTGCACATTTGTGAAGTATCAACTACTTGACGATATCATCATAACAGAAATGCTAGAAATTTACAATTAATTTGAACCTTTTCATTTTCAATCTGTAGCAACAGTATTCCTTGGTAAGCATTTTACTAGTTAAACTTACTGACCTGAAAAGTAAATGTTTAAAATAAACTTGATCAAATATGGTGAGGTATCAGGTAGCTTTCGTTTTCGCCTAATTTGTTTAGTTCTCTTATTTCATACTTGTGTGTACATTCATTTATCTTCTACATTCTACTTTTCTCTCTGTTCTTGTCGTCAGTATAAACTTCACGTAAAAATGCTCACTTTAAATAATAAATGAAGATATAGAGCTTATGCTTGAAATGTAGTTTTGTATCTGAAGCTTACATTTAAAACTTAGTCATTTGGAAACCAGAAGAATAAAACAAAAGCACCAGTCATTATCTAAGACCAAGACTACTCTTGGCAGTAAAGTGTACGAATGATTTGGATTTTTGTTTATATCACTTACCTCTTATTGTCTCCTATCATTTGTAAGTCTGTTTACTCAAGATTATTAGTCTTTTAGTTCAAATTTCGCAAAAATTGAGTAATCTTACCAATCGGACATATACTATGCCCATTTTGCCCGGGGTAAAACAACTGTTTGTATACTCTTCTTGTCTTCCTGCATTTTGCTGTTTACTGTTCTGAGTTTCAACCGTTCTGTTTTACCTAATTTCTTAGGTCACGGAGAATGGGAGGCAGGAGCGCCATCTCGTTGCAACTGTTGGGAAGTTTAGTGTTATTTGGAACTTCCAACAAGTGAAGAATGGCTCCCATGAATGTTACCACAATCAAGAGGGCCTGAAGAGCTGCTACTGCTACAAGATAGTTCTGAAAGATGATTCCATCGTTGACAGTCGTTTCATGCACGACAAATTTGCAGTAACTGATTCACCGGAGGCCCCCCTAGTGATTGCAACCCCCATGAAAGTCAGCTCCTTCAGCATATCTAGCAGGCGATGATCATGCCTTCCAGCTTAATTGACTTGCTCACTCATGTTCACATGCGTGCCTACTCACCATCATTTGAGTGATTGCAAGCAATGCTGTGTCAACTATTTTCACTTGTTGACTTTGCTTCATTTGTGAAGATTCAAATGCTTTGTTTAAAACTTCTCAAGTGTTTGTATTTTAGATTGTTGTTAACTAGTTTGTATCTGGATTCAATTCTAGGGAAGAATTGGTTTTAACTGTATTCTTGTTCGAGTTCTTGAACTGGTTTGGTTACTCATTGCTATACATTTCTTTGAACTGATATCTCAATGAAGCTTCTGATATTGCTGCTTGTGCTGAAAAATTGAAAAGGTACTCATTGGTTTTGACCTTATCTGTTGTTATCATGCCCTGTCAACTGTTAATCAACATTAGAACAGACAATAAAAGAGCAAATCAGTTTTTACCTTCATGGGCTGCAAAGAATTGTGTAAGTGGTCCCATGTTATCATTGAGTGATGGTTGTTACATTCTTATAAGTTGTGGACCTTATTCCCTTTTGTGGTGCAGATGACTTGATACACAGAAGACAGACTAAACAGGGAAAGGAAAAATGTCCGTTACAGTGGGAAGGGACTTCCTTGCTCAGCCATTCTCTTCTTCGGCATCTACATACATTGGCAATGGCAAGCAACTCCACAGATCCTCATTTGGCTTGCCAGCTAAACCAGGAGCTGCTCCTATGCGCCATTCCCGGACAGTGGTTAGAGCCCAAGAGCGTCCCACCTGGCTTCCTGGGCTTGACCCCCCACCCTATCTCAATGGAACGTGAGTCCCTCCGAATTGCTGTTTCTATTTAGCTTACATTGTCAGTGTATAATTTGCTTCTCTTGTTTACTTAAAGTTCTGTTAATTTCTGTTTCGACAGTTTGGTCGGAGATTATGGGTTCGACCCACTTGGATTGGGAGAGGATCCGGAGACCTTGAAGTGGTATGTGCAGGCAGAGCTGGTGCATTGTCGCTTTGCCATGGCTGGTGTTGCAGGAATTCTTTTGACAGATGTAAGTGATTTATGAACATTGCTAGTTTCTTATCTCTTTTGTTGTTTCTATTTGTAAATGTGTGGACATAATTAGACTGTTGAGCTCTCCACATTGTAGATATTCATCTGTTTATGGAACTGTCAGAATAATTTCAAGTAACTGATAGCTTAACCATCTCTACATCATGTTGAATTGTTCTAATTCATCTGTGCAAGTAGCATGAGATTGATTATTAATTTGACAAAAAAACATGCAACTGCTTTTGTTGACACTGCATTCTATTAGTCATGATGTCCCCGCATCTTTTTCTCATCATCACAAACACGATTTTGGTTGCCAGTTGCTCCGAGTAACAGGAATAAGCAACTTACCAGTTTGGTATGAAGCCGGAGCAGTGAAATACGGATTTGCCAGCACAAGAACTCTGTTCATGGTCCAAATGCTCTTGATGGGGTATAGTTTTTCTACTTCCGAAGTTGTCTGGCTTATAGATGTTTGGATATGCATTACGGGGACGCGGTAATCTTATCTACTATTGGTTATGTGCACAGATTTGTTGAAACCAAAAGGTATATGGATTATGTTAATCCAGGATCTCAAGCTCAAGATGGAACCTTCTTTGGAATTGAGGCTTCTTTTCAAGGTCTAGAACCTGGGTGAGTCATTTTCATTACTTGGTAAAAAGTTGCATCTTTTGTAGTTAATTCTTATAATTATGGACCTCAGGATCCTATCTAAGCAACTAATATGTCAATTCAGAGACATGGCTTCCTGAAAATGTGAATTCTTGAGTTTTTGGCTTCCTGTGAATTTTCGAGTTTTTTTTGGGTAAAAGACCCGATTTGATCCCCGAACTTTTGTGTTTTGGCCCAATTTGGTTCCTAAACTTTTTAAAGCAAAAATAGTCCATGAACTTTCGTGTTTCGCTCTAATTTGGTCCCTGAACTTTATTTTTTGACCCGTAATGGTCCTTGCCCTTAGAGCTTATATCAAAAGTTGTCAAAAAAAGTTCAGGGACTAAATTGGGTCAAAAAATTAAGTCTTTTACCTTTTTTATTTCTTCTTCACTAAAAATGACAATTTGTGTGGGCTATGATGATGCATTTGACAACTATCCTGGTGGAGTTCAGTGACCAAATTGAGTCTTTTACCTTTTTTTATTTCTTCACTAAAAATGACAATTTGTGTGGGCTATGATGATGCATTTGACAGCTATCCTGGTGGTCCCATACTCAATCCTCTTGGGCTGGCTAAGGATGTAAAAAAAGCTCATGCCCTGAAGCTCAAGGAGATCAAGAATGGTCTGGTTTCTTTGTGGTCATATCATATGTTTATCAAGTGCTTTTTGGTGGGTGTTCTGAATCTTGAATTTCCCATTTTGCAATTTGCAGGTAGGCTTGCAATGGTAGCTATGCTAGGCTTCTTTGTGCAAGCTTCTGTGACTCATGCTGGACCAATTGATAACCTTGTGGAGCATCTCTCAAATCCTTGGCACAAAACTATTATTCAAACACTTGCCGATTCCACTTCTTGATTATCTGTTGTCTGTAAACAAATACAACTACATTTACAACATGATGAAATGTAAATTACATTACATTTGTTACATGGTTGAGCTTTTTGGTCTAATTTATCTCCATTTCTCTCATTCAAATGATCTCAGAAAACATGCAGATCAAAGAAATTAATAACTTACAGTTTCATTTATGAAAAAAAGAATACAGTTTCATTCAACACTGCCTCACAGAGAAGCCAAATTTGCGCCTCTAGCCCAAAATCTCACACAACTTGTACAAGCCTTTTTTATTATCCTGCCCCAAACCAATTAACCAATAACAAACCCTATCGTTCAGCGAGCCTCGATATAATTGAATCAAATTTATCATACATGTACAACAAATGCAGTATAAGGCCAGCGGAAAACAAAAAACACGCTGTCTCGAAGAAGCTTTACCCTGTCTTGTTTCCATGAGTCTTTTTTCTGCCCAAAAACATGAAAAACCGTGGGAAAAATGACCTCTTCTTCTTCTTTCCAGTCTTGACTTCTGGGGATGAATCAGTTCCGGTGTTAGTTTGATCCTCGGTTCCTTTCGGACTTCCTGTTTGTGCAAACTCATTGTTTGATTCCTTGTATTCATCTGTACTCGGTCTTGGGCTAGTCGTTGAATTAACTGCTCCTCCTTGAGCAGATTCATTAGCCTTTCGCTTTTGCTCGTGTTCGGACCTCCACTTTCTCAACTCTTGTTCCACACCCAATTTCCTCTCCTTTGCCAACTCGGCCTTTTCTGTTGCAACCCTGAGTGCCTCCTTTCTCGAGGCCAACTCCTTGCTCACTTCTTCCAACTTTTCCATGGTTCTCAACTCGGATTCCTTGGCAACCTCTATTTGAGAAATGGCGGATGCCACCCTCAAGTTGGCCTGCTCCTCCGCCTCATGTGCCCGCTTGCTCAGCTCGTAGTACTCCTCCAAAGAAAGGGTAACACCGGAGGGTGTATCCACATCATTGCTGGTGATTCTAGCTGATTCACTCTCTTGCAATGCTTTAACTGCTGCTAATGCCAACTTTTCCGAGGCCCTGGCCGCCTCTATCTCCTTTTGAGTCGCTACCAGTCTGCTCTCCGTGGTGCTTGCGCCAGCCTTTGCTTGCTCCATCTCTTCATTTGCTATCCGTAGCTCTTCACGAGCATTTTCAGCGAGTGACTTGGCCCGATCAGCCTCTTGTGCAGCTTGCTGTAATTGCTTAGGCAGGTCCACCATCTTCTCTCTGATTTCTTTCTCCCTCAGCTGAATGGCAGCTATTTCTGACTTAGTCCTCTCAAGTTCAGCTTCAAGAGACGAAACTGCAACCGATGCCATTCCTTCTCTCTGCCTAACCGTGCTAAGCGCCAACCTCTCTCGCTCAAGCTCGGTTTCTAAAGTCGAAGAAGCCACCTTCAAACTGTTTACTTCGGCAGTTGCTTTCTCTATATTAAGCTTCACTTCCTCAAGCTCCTTCTTCGCAGAAGCAACCGCTGCTTGTATGTCAGCATGACTCTGCAATGCTTCCGCTTCGATTTCACCTTGTTGTGATTCCATATAAGCAGCCAATTCAGCCTTCAGATCTACTAGCAAGCCTGAAGCTGTGTCTAGTTTCAATTTGAGATCCTTCGCGGACGAAATTTGCTGATGAAGTTTCTGAAGCTCCTCTTCTGCTTGCTTCAATTCCTTCTCCCAATAATGAGAATCCTGATCTCTGGCCATAGCTGCTCCTATTCTTTGTTCTTCAGCTTCTAGATGAGCAGCTTGTGCAGACTCTAGCTGCTCTTTCGTCGCAATCAGCTCAATTGTCAGATCCTCCACTGTCTTCTCAACTTCCTTGGCGGCAGAAGCGGCCTCCTCAGCTTTCTTTATAGCTTCTTCTCTATCAACCAGTAAAGAAGCATATTCTTTACGCAATATTTCCAACTCATCCTTAACAGCTTTAAGCTCCGAAACTGCAGCTGTATGCCTGGCTTTGGCAACCTCAAGCTGCGTCTTGGCAGCAACGCTGGACTCGTCCGCGATCCCTTGCTCCATCTCTTCCACCCTGAGCTTGGCTAGCTCAGAGTCTTGCTTTGCCTGGTGCTCTTCTGTTTGGGCCCTTTCCAGGTTCAGCTTCAGTTCTTCTATCAGTCTCTTGCTGCTGTCCAGCTCCTTTAGTACCCGCGACTTTGAGTCTTCGGCTTCCTCTGATCGTTTCCTGTACTCGGGAATCTCCTGCTGTACTTTCTCGAGTTCAAGTTCTACGTGTCTGCGTCTCTAAACAAACAGAAAAGAAAATTTTTATGTTACTTTAGTATAATATATATGCAATTTCTGCTTGGCAAAAGGGTTAAGAAAAGAACAATGACCAAGAGGAAGCACATCAAGAAAATAGGGAAACCATAATGCATACTAATTTTTCCATAACATATCATATCTGTAAAGAATCATCTCAACTAAAAGTTTAAGCTGATAGTTGCCCATTTTGCTTTGCACGTGGCCTATGCACAGATACCATGTAAAGAACCATCTCAACTAAAAGTTTAAGCTGATAGTTGAAGGCCCAATATTAGTTTTATACTAACAATATCAAAGCAAGCTACTAGAGATACTTTTGATTTATCCCTTTGCATCAATGAGCCAGAGAGATAAAAGCAAATTAGGCTTTTCTCTTATCAAAAGCAATTACAGAACTGATCATATTAATAATCAAAATAGCTGAAGAACAACTGATCATATTAATAATTTTAACAGTAACTATATACCTCCACAGTTCTGACTTTATGAGCTTTCCAATCAGCAATTCCTCCAAACTTGGAAACAGCTTGTTTCACAGATTCAATAGGCGCTCTAGTATCGATGAAACCTCTGCTTGAGTCGTCCCTAGAAGGACTGGCCGGATCTGATGACTGAACAGCGACTTTTGCAACCCTTGTATGGGGCAGTTCAAGATCATTCGATGGCTCGATTTTAGTGTCACTTTTCCTAGGAGAGTCAGTAGAAGGCACATTCTTGTGATCAACAGGTTTATGAGCTGTACCAATAGAAGGATCATCTTGAGATAGCAGTACACCAGGGGTAACGTGCACGGCCCCGGCATCTTCATGTTCGATGGAGCTACCTTGGATGGCTCTAGTATCTGAATCTGCCATCAATGTATCCTGCTGCTCGGTAGAGCTACTTTGTGTGGCTCTATTATCAGAGTTTGTCATCACTGTATCCTGCAAGTCTGTTCCGGTTTCACTTGTTGTAAGTTCGGGAATTGGGCCATCAGTAGAATGCTGATCACTTTCTACTTGAGGATTTTCCACCTTAGGTGACTGATTGTCAATTTCCACATTTCCATTAGTAACCGAGCTTGTTGGAACTTTACCGTTGGCTTGATCTTCATCTTGGGAGGACAAACTGGATTCTGAAGGAGGCGTCACGTTAGCAGTTTTCATGTCCTCCATTCTAACAAAAGTGGTAAGGACTGCCACAAAGGTATCTGGAATTCGAGTGCACAGAAATTATATAAGCATAAAATGAACCGAAATTATCACATGAAGAACACTGTCTATTTATGTCTTCACTAATACAGATAACGAAAGGATTTATGACCAAAAACAAATTTGTCATAATGCCTCCACGGCTAGAACTCGAACTTCTTCAAAATTAACAACGTGAATTCAAATAAAAATATAAACATATAAACGAACTAGATACTGAAGGCAAAACATGTAACAATCTTGGTGGCACCAAAAAGGATTCAATATGTGATTAAGGCGCAATGCATATGACATAAATTAGAGAGATGATGTAAACCAAAACCGTAATTCTGTGAGAAGTAGCTGCTCCAAAATCAATGAGACGGATTCAATTTTCTTATCGCATCCTTCACATACTATAGCTCTACGCAAGTTAACATCCATATAAGAAGAAGTTTTACTAATCCTTTTGATCTATGAAGAAATGCCCTGATCATTTTTGGTATCCAAAGCATAAAATGTATAAATTCACCTAGATTATGACCCATTACTAACCTCTACACATTTGAAGTTACCATATATACCAACCCTCTTCCAAATTTGATCAAACAGAAAACAACTTGACCAATAACCAACTCTATATTTACTAAAACCATAAGGGTGCTCTTATTTGCTTCTTAAACATGTTGTCAATCATAATAAAATCAAATCTGTATAGACATCCAAAATTTCCAAGCCTGTATTCTCATTGACATAAATCCTTCAAAGAAACAAAAAGCAACCTGAAATCAACTATCAACAATTACTAAGAAACTGACCACATAAATTGAAAACACATCTGAACAGCAAAAGCTTCAACAATCAAAAACTTCTCAACCCAGATAAAAAAATCATGACTTGGACATGGGTTTCCTCTCTAAGTGTACAAACAACATCCATTGAAGCTCAACAGATAAAATCTTCAGAATCAAGAGAGTAAGCAAGCATATAAAGTCAATTAAAGCAGAACCCAGTTCAATAAAAGCAATGAAGAAAAGAAACATACCTTGATAATCCCAGAAAGGGAATTGAAGAATGGATATGGAAATGAAAATAAATGAGGGGAAAGAAAGTCAAAACCAAAGAAAAAAAAGAAAAAAAGAAGAGAAAAAGTTCAAAATTAGCAAAGAAGAGAATGAAGGTGGGAAATTAAAATTAGGAATGAGAAAAATAAGGAAGAAGAGGACACGTGAGTGGAGCCTACCTCGTCTCTTCTCTGTCTCTCACAACCTTAGATTTATGCTCCTCATGTCTCTCACTTTTATCACTGATTTTTGTGTTTTTTTTTTCTTTTTGTCTTAAATCTGCTATATTTTCTCTGTGGATTAAAATCAAATTGTGGAATGGTCTCTATGGTCGTGTACTGTTGTACTCCTCGTCTTCGTCGTTGTTGTCTTGTGGGTTTCATGAATCATTCACTGATTTTGTGGTAATGGAATCTTAGGAGCCCAAAAAGCTGTTTTTTATTTTATTTTATTTTTATCTTTTTGGTGGGTCACTGCCACTGGTGGCTTCCTCTTTTTTCCATTTTTGGTCAGTGGGATGGTTGAATAATGAATATGATTACCAATAATTTTTTTTTAATTAGTTGTTTTGGTTAATTATATTTCAGACTTTTGTATCGCAATTTTATTTTTAATTTGATCCTAAACTTTTGTGTTTCGATTTAATTTCGTTCTTTAATTTTTAATTCATAATAGTTTTTTAAATTGTCATGTTTCGACTCAATTTGGTTATTGAACTTTTTTAGTCCAAAATAGTTCATCAGCTTTTAAATATTGACCTAAAATGATCATTGCCCTTAAAGTTTATATCAAAAGTTTAAATATCAAATTTGATCTATATTTGAAAGTGCATGAATTAATTCGGGTAAAAAAAATTTAAGTACCAAATTGGGACGAAACTCATAATTTCAATTATTTTGGGTTAAAAAAATTAAAGATCAAAATTGGTCAAAAACACAAAAGGTACTAGTCCAAATTGAAACTTTACCTTTTTTTTTTTGCAGTAACTTTATTAAAATCTAATATATATATATATTAAAGAGAAGTCCCTGTCTAATTGGACGACATGT
>JAYMTF010005945.1:0-10908 GCA_036897485.1 Pelargonium nanum | reverse complement strand
CTCTACTTGTTGCAACAAAAAATGGATGGATGATTGTTCTTGTATATTTATTGAAATTGAGATAAATAAAAATATATAATTTAATCTTTCCTTTGTCTAGTTTTTTTTTTACTTAACATTGTTGCTTTTGTGTGGCCGGAAACTGCATATATGCAGAAACTGGCACCGGAGACTGCATATATGCAGAAAACGGCACCGGAAAATGCATACATGCAGAAACCGGCAACAAAAAAGTGCAGTATTGGTAATTATGCCCATCAAATTTTTAAAATTGTATTTTAACCCCACTTAAACTACACTGTTTTGATTGAAATATTATTTTAAGACTTTTTCATGTGCCATATTAGCGCCACAAGTTCCTTTAATTTATTTTTAAATGGTGAATACAGGTTTTTTTTTTCAATTTTATATTTTCCGTGCCACATATGTCAAACAGACGAAATATTTAACGTGGACTGACGGTGGGACTCACTTATGAGTTTATGAAATTTGGAACCCAAACTGGTCAGTTTCCAATAATTCAGGGACCTACAAGGTAGTTGATCCTTTCCATTAAAATATATAATTTGTGCTACCACATCAGCATTTAGGCTCTGTTTGCATTAGAATTTTGATCATTCACATTCTCATTATCATTCTTATGTAAAGTTGTTTAGATCAAATTACACATGAACTAGGAATAAGAAAGAAAATCGGAACGGAAATGAGTGTTCAAATCCAAACACTATCATTGGGAATCTCATTTCCATTCGCATTCTACATTTTCATTCCTAAACCAAAAATATTAATCCAAACGCAGCCTAAATATCAAAAATATATTATATCATAAGTTTAATGGTCCCAATTACGTTTAACAAATTTTGTCATTCAAAGTTCCAAACTAACGGCTTGCGCACAACTCTTTACAAAAGAATATTATTACATAACCATTGACCTGTTTCTCATATCATCTGGACATTTTGCAAGGGAACCATATTGCCTCAATATATGTCCTCTCAACACATTTCATCTTTAAACTCTCTGTATTTGAACATAAAAGAATAATGAAAATAATTGCAACAAAAACTGTCAACAACCTGCTGCCCTACCAATGTTAATGATGTCTTGTATTAGAACTACGTATCGTCACACCATGCAAATATTTGGTGTAACCAAGGAAGCTAAGTTTACCATCACTACTTCTGATACAGTCTAAGAGTAATGGGTGAGCTGTAGGGCCAAGATTCATTTCCTGCATAGTTGTTGTCAAAACTTTGGTCAGTAAAATTAAGCGGAACCAACAATAAGTAATGTTTCTCTGAAGAATAGATGCAAAGACCAACCTGTGCCAATTCCTGAACCGAAATGGCTCGGTTTCCGTCCTGTTCAAAATACTCGAAAGCTGTGTTTGCAATTGTCTCCCATCCTTCAAGAGCTTCAAGCTGATATGTACTGATTGCAGCAGCACAGAATTCTTCGAAGTTCATCTTTTTATAAGAAAGCGGTTCCATCTGATATTGTAAACTACAACTTTTAGAACTTGATCATAGAGTAAAAAAATACTAAACAACTCCCTCAAAATATACGGACTGAAGAAAAACAAGACATACTAAAGAAACAACACAACGTTATTTGAGAATGTAGTTTTGACTTTTCAATTCCTCTCTATGGAAGAATGCCATTTGTCTTTACACAAAACAAATTTATGGGAAAACAAATTAATATCTAGTAATAATATCTATAGTTCATTTTCAATATTAAGCTAATGTTTTAGTATTGTAAATAAGACCACAAAGAAGCCTTTTTTCAAAGTAAGACCATAGAAGAAAATCGAAGCTTTTAATGAGGAAAGAAAAATCCCCTTATGTTGCATTCTTCCTTTACTCTAATGAGGAGGATGCTGCTTTCAGTTGTATTAATAGATTGGTCACAGACCTGAGTCATCTCAAGTAAAGCAACAAGTCATTCAATTTCATATTATACAAAGACTTCTATAGTACACCATATAGTTGTTACACTCATAACAAAAAACACACAAATGAACAATCTATTAATAAATTAAAACAACGCCGTGATCATTAATACATATGATCATGCAAAGCTACTTCGATATATGATACTCCATGTCTCAAATTGAGTGTCTACTTTCCCATTTTTGTATAAATTTAAGGATATGTTAGTTAGGGTTAAACATTTCCCCTTATACCCCCATGTGCTCTTGTTGTAACAAAGTCAAGGGGTTCTAACTACATTATCTTGGACACAAAAAGGAAAGTTAACACTCATTCTGGGACAACTTTTTTAGAGAAAGTGGGCATTCATTTTGAGAGAGAGAGAGAGTGTGTGTATCACACCATTGCTTACCAAGTTTAAGATGTCAAGTACCCTCGACTCTTTCATCGCATCAGTCACATTTCTCATAAGAGCCTGCAAGTATTAAGTTACCAAATAAATTGAAATTTCCTGCTAAAGTATAACAAATTAAATCTAGCACCAAATTTGGATCTTAAAAATTGACAGTGTGGGAAAGTCAACTAACCGCTTTAAAATTACTGAGAGAAACACACCCATCTTTTGGTTCCAAGAGCCTGAATTGAGCTCTAAGGTACATGAGTTCATCCTCTGTTAAGGCTTTTGAAAGAGCCTGCATCATTTAAGAATGAACAAATAAGCAACTAAACTAAAAGACAATTACATAGTGAAATGGGAAGCCACCTAACCCAAGCAGTGAAATCAGAGCTTCAGCACTAACTTGACGATCTTGAGGCAAGCATATATATTAAGCACCATTTCTTATAAATATGTATTTAGAGTACAAAATGATAACAGACTAAGCCTCTACCTTCAGTGCTGCACGTTTGAAAGGAGAAGCACGAACATATGATTTGACTAACTTGTAGATCAAAATGTCCAAAGGGATTGCACGGCTCTCATCTCGCAACCACGGGTGAGCTGAAAACATAGAGATTTCATCATGGCAATGAACAAGCCAAGTCAACAATAGTTTATGCCAAACATACATTTCTAGAACTATCTAAAAAAGGGACACTAAACCTCTTTATTTCTCTGCTAAAAATTGCCTGGCAGTTAATGTACTATAGAATTGTTCATGTCCCCTTTTTTATTTAAACACAAAAAAAGAACCAATACTGCTTTAAAAAATAAGAAGATGATGATGATGATAATTCCATTGCTCCTAAACCAACCTACATATTTTATCTTACTGTAATAGTTTTTTGTGGTAGGATCTATCTAAGCACTAGCTCCCTTGTATCATCAGTTGGCTTACAATTGAAAATAGCTATGACCACCAAGCATACTTTATCATTGAAAATACAAATAAAAACCTGAAACAGAACAAAAGCCACCTCTTCCCCTGAACTTCGTAGAGGTCTCCACAAAGTATTTAGTAGTAACTCACCAAGAGCTTGGGCAGCTGTCATTCTTTTTCTATGGTCCTTGTTAAGAAGTCTCTTCACAAAATCTTTGGCTTCTGGTGACACCAATGGCCAAGGTGTATCATCAAAGTTAGGATTTACTCTTATCACAGAACGAAAAATTCCAGATTCTGTTCGTGCCCAGAAAGGTCTGCTTCCACATAACAGTATGTATGTTATGACACCAATACTCCAAATATCAGCTTCTAGACTGTACGACCTATGGAGTACTTCAGGTGAAACATAGTATGCACTGCCAACAATATCGTTGAGCCGTTGATCTGCATACATAGAGGAACTGAATGATTTCAAAGTTACAGAGATAATGCAATCATGATTCCTGACTAGTTGAACTGATTAACCAATGAGCGCTCAGCTAATTATGACACTTGGGCTGGAATGGATGTAATGATTTAAATAAAAAGACATACCTAAACATACTGAAATATGTTATGTACTCAAAGAACCAAACACAAATTATCATAAGAATAAAAAACCTATGTCTGCTACTCATACCAAGCAAAAGAAGCACCATGAAAAGTTCAGGCATAAGCAAACCTTACCTGGTCTGATGAAATCAGATAGACCAAAATCAATAAGCTTCATTGGAGAATCCTCATCTTTTGTGCTAAAAAGAAAATTCTGACAAACAGGAATGCAGATCATAGTTAATTAAAATTAGGGTTGAGAACTGAAGCATGAAACAGATCTTTATTTTCACCCAGACACAGCCATTATACTTTTATACATAAATAGCATTTACAAATATTATTTCTTCACAGCCATACCTCAGGCTTCAGATCTCTATGCACAACACCTTGAAGATGGCAAAAAGACACGACACTTAAAATTTGCACAACAATACTTTTAGCATCTTCCTCTGTATATCTTCCACCTCTGCACCATTAATTACAAAAAGAAATTCCATCAAACTGGACTGCATGAAATATGACGGTACAGCAGAAAATCGGAAGTACTAATGAAAGGAAAAGCATTCCCATTTTACCTCGATAAAATTCTGTCTAATAACTCTCCCCCTTCACACAGCCTGAGATAAGAAACAGGATGATTAAGGACAAACTTTTAGAAATTGTGCCTTTAACAGAAAGATTCACAAATCCAACTAATATCATGAATATTCTTATGAAAGCAAAAGTCTGGTGAAAATTCATTTTCTATCCTCTTAATACTAAAGAAGAGTATCCATTCACAAGCAATCTAACAAAAAGTAGGCATCAAGAAGAAATTCGAAATTCAGAATTTTGATTGAAATAAACACATACTCCATTACTATGTAAACGTTATTGGCATCCTCAAAAGCATCATGAAATTTGACCAGATTTCTGTGCCCAGATAATGCTTTCAATATTTTTACCTCCCTTCGAACATCTTCAATTGCTATGGCTGTAGTCATCTGCCCAAAATCATATGTTAGTAATTAAAACTTTGCTCAACTGAGACCTACAGGACCCCCATTATCATCTTTAAAAATAAAGCAGCAAAAAAGTAAAAAGAAAAAAAGAAAAAAAAAGAATGGCCAGGTACAAAAGAAAAAGATACCAATAGAATGGTTTTAAAAATGAGGCTCCCAAGGCCGAAAAGAATTAAATGTTGAAAACCTTGAGGGTAATTAGCCCGCAGACGTATTTCTTAGGAGTGAGGTAACCATTCGCCTAGATTTTGGTTAAGGTAAACAGAAAAACCTTTTTTCTACAAAATCAAGATTTTTGAGGTCTCTGTCAATGGTTCTAACTGATACATTGAATATGTACTTAACTGTTTGCATATTCAGCCAGCAAATTTGACTTCTCTAACAACTTTTAATCATCAAAGGACTTTTAATTGACAGGAAACGTGAGTTCTCATGCAATTTGAATTTATTTTTACAGATTTATCATAATTTCAAATGCAACATCATCACCATGTTATTCACAGTATGGAGGTAAGTTATGATTACCGCAGAGGGTTCCCATTTACCCATTGATAAGGACTGCAAGCACTCAAACTATAGAACTCTTCAGGAGACCAACATTTCAATAACTAAACCAAGGATTGATTACTGTTACAACAATTTCCAGATTTTATCATATCACATGGGTGTCATGCTGAAAGGAGCTTTTCATGAGCTTGGAAAGCCAATTCTGCAGTAAATTTTTGTTCCACAGTCAACCTAGGCAAAACACATTTATCCTACAAAGCCCCCGGTTTTGCAAGTCAACCTAGGCAAAATTCAACTATGAAACCAACCAAAACACCTATGTAGTTCTTGTCTAACAGTAGTCCCACACAAATTGGTTAGCATTTGTTGTAGTGGCTCAAAACCTAAAGATCAAATGAACACAAATGAAGTTGTAAAACTAATCACAATTTAAAGTATCCCAACCACCTTCAAGTCTTCAACTTGTTCTAAATTAGAATCATACTAGGAGCAAAACTTCAATCTTCCCAACCTCTAACTTGATGCAAAATTTAAAAGATTTTCCAGATCCCACAAGTCACAACAATTTTAGTAATCTAACAGTACTAGTAAGTTGAAACCACTATACCAACCAACAAACCATTGATCATTAGCTGATTCCAAGAGCTTGAGAATATGTATATTTCATTGGCAATTATATATGTATAAACACATACCACTAACACACACCTTAGCTTTTGATATGATCTTGACAGCCACAGACTGTCCCTTGAGCTCCCCCTTTTTACCCTTTGCCCAGCACGTATGACCAAAATGCCCTCGACCGACCTCCTTCCCCAGCTCATACTTGGCCGCCAAGTTTTTGGGGTACCCGAACGTCTTGTCCAGCGGCCTCTCCCTCTCCCCCTCCCCGCTGTCCTCGTCCTCCGGAATGGCCCCGTCCTTCGGCTTCTTCCGCCCAGTCCGCCGGAGCAGCGCCGTCATGATCGGCTTCGCCGGCGAGGGAGGCGGCAGTGGCCACCTGAACTTCCTCCCCGGAGTCGACGCCGGCGACGGCGAAGGGCGCACTCCGGCCGGTAGAGGACTCTGGAAAGGGCTAGTCGCGAAGGAGTTGCTGCCATGGGCGGAGGAAGGCAGCGGGGACGCCGCCGGGAGTGTGGATTCCTTGGAGAAGTCTCCGGCAGACGCGGTGTCGGCGTGAGCGGCGTTGTTGGAGCCGACGGAATTGTTCTTGCTGCAGCAATGGCCCATCTCGGACGGACGGCGCTGATCGTCGGAGAGTCGATCAGACGGCGGAGAGAGGATGGATTGGACCGGCGATGAAGTACAAGTGAGAAAAGCTGGAAATGTCTTTGGAATTGTGTTTTCAATTTGAGAGTATATTTTAAAAAGTTTGAGGAGGTGGAAGGTAAGGTGACCCAGCAGCTGCTGTATTAATGGTCAAAGTCGCATCTCTGGCCGTTGGATTACAAATATATTTTATTTTAGATTAGAAAATTAAATTAAAATAATGGTGTCTGGTGGATTATTGTACCTTGGATATTAATTGAGCACTTATGTGTGAAATCTACCCGTATTTATGTTGCATTAATATATAGGACCATATTTTGGATAGAAATCGTATTGTTGGGTGGTCAAATGGAAAATTTTGGTTAATTTATATTTTGTTTTCTGAAAGTATCAAATTTTTAAGTGTTTTTTTCTCAATTATAGAACAATCATTATACAATAAGTGAAATAACTTTGAATTTTATCTAACTATTAATTTTATCTCATCCACATTACGCCAAGAGTGGTCGAGAACGAAGGTAACAAAACTAGATGCGGGGAAGAAAATTATTATGAGTACTCTTAGTTGGTGAGTGAGCTCGACAGTATAGGTGAGAAGGAAGTTAGAGAGAATTGTCATCAACAGATATTGGTTGGACTTGAGCAAGATAAAAAAAATGATGAAGGAGATGGTAAAATAGAAAAGTATAAAGGATAAAAATTACAAACATATGGAGTTAGTTTTATCGATATATATCATCATATCTAACGGAATGACCTTAATCGGAACAATAATGACATTTTTTTTTTGATGAAATAATGACATATTTTGGATTAAATATAAACTAATAAAAAAATATCTGAACAAAACATAATTCAAGTAGTAAATTAGAACATAATGAACAATACATAGACCATTTTGAATCATTAATTTTTTTATGCATATACTCTACGATAATAATTGTTTGAAATAAATTTATTTATAAATCATTACTGTTTCAATTTTTTTTTTATAAATTATCACAAATATATTTTTATTTGAACTCTAAAATAGATTATTTCATTCTCATTCCATTTTTCTTTCTTTGACTTTAATCTTTTTGACAAATATCACGCTGAGGGTTTGGTGTAATCTGGTAATAATAATAGTACAAAATTTGACTGAATTTTTATTTATTTATTTGATACTCTACTCAGTTCATAAGATCAATGAAATTATATTTATTATATCAAATTTATAATTTCACATAAATTGGCACATTAGCTACCTATAGTATGAAAAGATGCAAGAGTTTTGCTTGTTCATATTTATTGACTGAAATCAATAATTAATATAAAAAACTAGTATTTCTCATTATTTTCTATTTCTCATTTTCTTATCGATAAAAATTAAGCAGTAATAAACAATTACTTCATTTAAGATAACAAATATGCATTAATAATTTTATCTTGAAGCAATTAAAAATTAGTAGTATTAAATAAGGTAGTTCAAAATGAAATGATGACTGTGATGGAGGGTTGGTCACAGCTGGTTTTGGGGGGCAAAATGGGCATTCATCATTCAATTTATTATCTACTGTGCAACATAATGATGTGAAAACGCGTTATCTTAATATATATATATATAGAACAATTTAGAAGATTTTGTGCATATACCAAAATATACTGTTCAACGACTTTTTATTTACATAAAATTTGACAATTGCAGTTGTACTTAGAAATATGAATGAATGGTCTGTTATGGTATGCTTTCTTATTTTGTTTTTAATATTCTTCGAATGCATCGCTCCATTTCCATGCTCTTGAATATCCCTTTCTTTATCTCATTTTATATTCTTTTGGTGTTACCTTCAACCTTGGAGCTTCTTTTGTTTTATTCTTCACATTTCTTGTATCAACGAAACATGAAAAAATAACCATATTCATTTACAATCTCGAAATATGTTTTATGCAAAATTCATGTGGTAAAAATTGTTATTTTTAAGTCACTTTGTTGGTGATGCACGTCATTTTGTTGTATAATTATTTTTGTTACGCATTTGTGTTTAATATTTTATTGGCGTGAATATTATTCTGTTGTACAATTAATTTTATTATGTTTCGATGTACACTGCCTAGTTGGTGATGTATCATGTATGCTACTACGTGGGATATGGATATTACTTTGGTGGATCTTGTGACTCAGTTTATATGGAATTAGTAAACTCCTATTTGGGGAGTGGATTGCAGTGATTTTATGGAAAGTTTAATGAGGAGTTAAATTGACTTGAATTTGGGTTTAAATTGTTTATAGTCTTTTCTAAATATAATGTCTTAGCATGATTGATCATGTTAAGATTTGAAAGTTTGATTGATAGGTTAGAATAAAACCTTTGCATATGGATAGAAACCCTACGTTAGAGTGTATCATTGACTAGTAATATGTCGGTGGTCTCCGCTCTGTAGGGAGCATGTCTCAATAAGAGTGGTCCCCCGACGAGGCTTTATTAGAATAAATCCTTCGAAACTGATATGAATCTCCAAAGGATGTATCTGAATATGCGACCTACGACGTTGAAATCATGCCGGTGATCCAAACGTGTCGGCAATCTCCGCTTTTCGGAAACCGTTCCTCGCAAGGAAGCGTCCTCCACGGGGATCTGGGCGGTTAAACCTTCGAAACTTAGATACGGGATTATGTCGCTAGTTTTGAGCCTAAAATAAGTGAAAAAGTCTTTTATAGACCTCACGTTTGTATTAGAGGGGTCGATTTACCTAATGAGTGCCCTGCATGACTATCCAATGTCAAAATTTGGTTGATGGAGTTTTTAATATGAAAAGGGAATTTTGTTATAGAGAAAATGCAGAATTAATACAAATTAATAGGATATGGTATGTGTTCAATTGAGCGGTTAAGGGCTTAGACCGACTCAATTGTGATTCAATTGAAATGTCATTGATTGGCTTTAGAGTTAGGCCAGGTCATAGGATAGGATCTTGTGTGGCGTGGGCGTGGGCGTGAAAAAAGAGTACGTACGTGCGACTATGTGGCGCAACCTGGTGCGTCGATGGAGTGTTTGACTTTTGACCATGATCAGGTTTCGTTATGGGGCTCGTGATCCTGGTACCATACTGATTTGGACCCTCAGCTCGGTCGAGTTTAAGGTTTTGGCTCATCAACCCTCACAAAATGGATCACATGTGGCGTGTTGTCTTGTTGGGGTTGCAACCGCCACGTACGTGGTGGCTACTCGTTGGTTGAGGCTTCGTGGGAAAAGTCGATGTGGATAGGAGAACGTGAGCCCAGTCTAGGACTTAGTCAAACCTTTAATTTGGTCATGTTGGGGTCTTTGACTCATAAGGTCAGGTGAGGGATATCTAGTGCACGTGCGAGCTGATGCAACCGGGTGACGTGACGTTATTTGAGTTGTGGATTCGATATGGCCGACCCATGACAAATTGCAAGAGGTAAATGATGTTAGGTGATGTTGACGGTTGGTGGAGGAACATGGTCACATGGTCGACGCGTGGGACACATGGCTCGCGGCACGTGTGGAGTGTTTGTTATGTGTCCCTTTGTGCATTGTTGTATTTTTTAATTTTTTGACCCGTTTAGGGTCCGATTTGACCTTTGTTTGAAGTGTCTTTCCTCTTACAATTATTCCTTCGACATGGTAAACATATTGGGTCTTGTCTAGGGCCTTGATTTTATTTCACCTTCGATCCAAGCTTTTCTTTGGGGGGGGGGGGGGTCTTGATCTTTATCTTTGTTTTTGTTGCGGATTCATACATCGCTAGAGTACACATGTCGGATTGTAATATGATATTTCATGTGCAATCAATTGAATTTCATATTTCGTTGTTAGATTCTTCAATATAGCAGAAATTACGACTGCAATTACAACTTTTTGCGAAATTATGAAGATTCTCTTAATTTATAACTTTCAATTGCTCATGAAACTATGAAATTTTGGACAAAACTCTGATAAACAATGCTAAAAAATATATAAGAAAGATAAAGGGTTAATTAGTTTTGCCTCCCATGGACTGGTAATTATTTTGGTTTCAACCCTTGGACTCAAAACCATATGGTATTGGCCCTTAAAGTTTTTTATTTTTTTATTTTGCCCCTATTAACCTGTTATAGCAGGTTGACCACCGCCATATCAGCCAACCCATCCAAACAAGTTGACACATCAGCTAAGGTTGCCACATCACCTATATGAGACTCCCATAAACTGAAACGTTGCCGTTTTGAATTTTGTTATTTCATCAACTTCTACCTCTGCTAGTACCAAATTGTACAAAAGGTTGAACTCTGATGGG